>MU619747.1:0-232574 GCA_025201785.1 Xylaria longipes
ATAAGCTTTTTTATTATTTTTTATTATTTTTATTAAATTATTTAGTTTATTAATAAAATTAATATTATTTTTAATAATAATAATAATTAATTAAGTTTTAATTACCTTGCTAATTATTTTTTTAAAATAATATTTATATTTAAGTTTTTTTAATAATTATAACTATAAAAATCTATTTATAGGTTATAAGTATTTTTAAAAGTCTAAAAAAATAGCTTTAGTTATAAATTTTTTATTTTAAAATATATAGTTATTTAGCTTAGCTAGCGTAATTTTTATATTTATTAATAACATTATTATTATTTAATTAATTGTTTATTCTAGCCTTAAAAGTAGAATTAATACGTATAAAACTTTTAATTGTTAAAATTAAACGATTTTAATTAAAATATAATAAGTAATTAATTAATATGTTTTATTATATTATAAAAATTCTTTTGTCCTATATTAAATAAGTGTGTGTGGGTAATCTACGCCATATGGACCGTCATTTTAACCCCTTAAATCTAACACCTGCAACCCTTACCTACAACCCCCCCGGGGCGCTAAGGTACCTACTTAAAGGTAGAGCACCAATTTTAGCCTGCTCTACGGAGTAGTAGGCACTAGGTACTGCTCTAGGTAGATTGTTACAGCATACAACAATAGCTTGAGGCATGTATCTACACACACTGGTACAACAGGTCTACTAAGTTAACAGGGGCTGGGGAAAAAAAGATGCTGATGCTAGGTTAGTCCGAGCACTTCATGCATTCAAGTTCTCGTCTATGTATATCAGTGGTATGATTTGTCGAATTGGAAATATCATTATCCCCAGCGATTTCTATCTTCATCTCGCCCTCACGCGTATCGTCGATATCCATCTACTTATCTGTGGCTCGTTTAGTTCGCTCACGCTAACCATTTCGCATGCTGCTGCTGGACTTCCCGGGGTGAATAGAGTTTTGGTTACACCCGAAAGGGGGGCCGACAAGAGGGACAGGGAAATTAATAGACCCTTGACACGACCCGACACGACCTGACCTGGACCGGACCTGGACCTGACCTGACCTGGCCCGGCCCCAGTGATCGAGTGAATGTCTAAGTAATGCTAGCGCTGCCGGCTTTGTTCTTTGGCATCCCGTTCCCAGACAAGGACTGTGTTATCGGTTCCTGCTTGCCTGATCTCGCCGACACAGCCGAAGTCGCACGGCGACAACGACAACGACAACGACGGCGACGGTCGAGGTGACGAGGTGACGAGGCGACGGTGACGGGCGAGCACACCACATTACCACACATTACCACACATTACCACATTGCCACCCGCCGAGCGCCCACCGGCCCAACCTGCGACCCCAGGCATCCAGGCATCTAGACAGGTATGCCACCCAGCACCAGCGCCAGCACTCCCACCTGCCCACGATAATCCAATCGACACCGCCAGCCGAGCAGCCTCTCGGCATCTCGCTGCCATTCCCGTTCTCCTTGTCGCTATATACCTGGACAGCTGCGGCATTGTTTGTGTATATCGCCGGATCTGTTGTCTCACCAGGTACTTGTGCGCTTCGCCACTCTTGATTGATACCCATCTCCATCTCCATCTCCATCTGCATTACGTCCCCCATCCAATACCGCCGGACCAGGAGACCCTTTTGCCGTACTGGCCCACTCCTGTTGAGACCATCCCCTTAGCCCACCCGTCCGAGGCGGCTATCTCCCATTGCCTCCGCCGTCACCTGTCCAAGGCAACTTCAAGCCGCCGCAGGCTTTTACGGCTCTCTGCCCTCTGCCGTCCTCTTTCTATCGTCGCGCGCAATTAGTCCCGACCTGACCTCGGTGTCGCCTAAAGCCCGGAATGGCATCGAGGCAGCCTGCCGACGGGGCCCGCCCTGAAGTGGGCGATATCTTGGTCGTCATCCGTGAGTCTTGACCTTGCCGTCTTCCCGTGTATTCTGCATCTGCCCCCGTGGGCGCTAATATACGTCGCTATTGTCGCAGATGACTTCCAGGCCAGGAGCTCCGATGAACTGAGCCTGGCCAAGGGCGATCGGGTCGAATTGATCGAGCGAGACGATGAGTTTGGTGACGGTTGGTTTCTGGGTCGCCACATGGTGAACGGGAACAACGGCCTGTTCCCTGAGGGTACGTCGTCCCCCCGCTTATTCACTATCCTACGTCGACTAAACCTTGCCCGACAGTGTATACGAGAACAGCCCCTAAGGGCGTCACGGCGCCTGCCGTCTCAGCGAAGCCCGCTTCAAGCCCTTCTCACGCTCACCCCTCCAATGGCACACCCGTGGAATCGCCCCAGCCGGCAAACTCGGCGCAACCAACACCGAATTCCAAAGCCACCTCTTCCTTAATCCGCGAGCATAGCCCAGTTACACTCCCCTTGAGCGCCGCAAAACAAGAGACTCGGGCCGTTTCCGCTCCAACAGTGCAGTTGTCCGACAAGACCCCCGGCTACGGCGCTGGGCACGTCGCCCCGGCGCACCTTAATCCATCATCGAGTCAGGACAGCCAGGTCCTTCACGACACCTTGACTGTCATCAACGAACATATAACTGACCTACACTCGCCCGTGCAAAATGGACACGCACACCACGCAACGGACTCTGGTAGCGAATACAGTTCTCAGAATCGGCTCTCATACATTCAGGGCGAGGAAACAGACGAGGAAGAGGACGCTCCGCACAGCCGTGCAGAGGTTGAAGCTTGGAGTGCGGACGACGTAGCTGAGTATTTGTTCACCATGGGGGTAGAAAAGAAACACTGCGAGGTTTTTCGGGACCAGGAGATTGCAGGCGAAGTACTTCTAGGCATGGACCAATCATCGCTTTTTCTAAAAGCTTTCGATCTGGGTTCCGTGGGGAGGCGCCTAAAGACCTGGCAGAAGATACAGGCTCTACAAGATGAGGTGAATGGGCACGGTCTTGCCACACGACGACAGACATACGGTAGTGACGCGGGATCCGAAGACTCTAGGGCAACTGGCAGGAGGAGGAGTCGAACCAGTACCCTTACAGGAGCCCAGAGACTTTCGCCTATAGAGGATCGCCCGACATCAGTTCATGCCAAACGTCTCTCCCAGACTCCTAGGATAGAAGCCATGACACCGAGTGGTCCTATCTCTCCAAAGCACCTCCTGGACAGTCCTACGAGGCAGTCTCATCAGAAGAGGCCATCAGCCGCTTCTGTGCGGGACCTTCATCATTCACGACGACATTCCTCTACTGACTTCCGACTTACTGTTAACCCCCCTACGAGCACTACCGGAACCCCCAAGCTTTCCGGCGCTGGGACCTTTCCACAGGTCGAAGCATCTCACAAAAAACAGCCGTCTTTTGATCGGAATTGGACAATGGGTGCCGCGCCGACCCAACCGCCGCCTCGGCCACTATCCTCAACGAGCTTTCAAGAGATTGTCAATGCATCCAATCCCGATATCTCCCAAGATTCGCCGGCTGACCTCGACCGTGGCTATTTCTCTGGTACAGAACTAGATGGCCGCCGCCGTAACGTGCTTAAGAAGCGCGACAGTATCGCTTCCCACGCTCAGCAATCGAGCTATGCAGAGCAACAACGGGTCAGAAGTGCAACGGCGCTGTCGAGACGTTCCCGCTTCGGAAGCGCTGATTTCAATCGAGACACGACCCCTCCATCAGCTGCGCAAATGTATTATGGCACAAGCGGCGACCACCGTCGAACTACTTCTACTACGACCACAGATTCGTATAGGCCACCACCGCCGGCGAAAGACGGCCCATCGCCCACAGTCACGAAGCTCGATGATAACGCGCGTGCTTCACCTACAACACTAGGTGCCCGGCAAGGCGCTCACGGCGACTGGCTATCGAGTGCTGGCGGGAAAATTGCTGGGTTTGGTGGATTGCGAGCCATATCTGATGCTGTTACCGGCGCTGACCGCTCAAAAGCCGGCTTACCATCAGATGCTTCCGTCAAGGATTCGCCTTTACAGTCTCCTACCAGGACCGGCTCTAGTACTACTTCAGCTGGGCCCAGCTTCGATCTAGACTCACCAGACGCTGGAAGAAGCCCATATTCCACTACAACAGCTGGTAGCCGAAAAAGCGGAAAGAAGACAAAGAAAGAAACAAGTGCCTATCTACGTGGTCTGCAGAAAATCGGCCCCAGAGAAGCGATCAAAGATGCAGACTACAGCGGATGGATGAAAAAGAAGAACTCGCATCTTATGACCACTTGGAAACCACGTCTCTTCGTTTTAAGGGGAAGGAGACTTTCGTATTACTATTCGGAAGACGATACGGAGGAAAAGGGACTCATCGATATTTCCTTTCATCGAGTGTTGCCGGCCGACAACGAACGTTTGACTGGCCTGCATGCTACCCTAACAGGTGCTAGCAACACTCCGATGACGCCTGCAGACAGCAATATTCACACTCTTGCCGAGAGCGATGCCGCCGCAGCGGCAGCTATAGAGAAAGGGACCGATGCAATGTTCATATTCAAGCTTATGCCGCCTCGAGCAGGCCTCTCCAAAGCTGTTAACTTCACTAAACCAACGGTACACTACTTTGCGGTGCCCAATATCCAGCAGGGACGGGCTTGGATGGCGGCGTTGATGAAGGCGACCATCGATCGTGACGAGAGCCAGCCCATGACCTCGACGTACCAACAGAAGACTATCTCTCTAGCTAAGGCAAAGCAGATGCGTTCCCGACCGCCGGCACTGATGAATCTCGACGAGAAGGTAGAGGAAGGTGTGCAGGACGAGATAGAAAAGAAAGGTGGCCTAGGCATCTCCTTTGGCGAAGTCGACAGTGCGGTATCCGGTTTAGAGAAGTCGGGCGGTCAAAAGGCAGCAGGGAGTGCCACAGCGCTCAAGTCAAGCTTCAACACGGAGGCGGGCGATTTGAGCTTTACATCATCACCCCAGAGCGCCTAATTTGTGCTTTTATACCTGGGGTCGCGTGGATATACCATCACTTTCATCAGCTTTTCATATATGGCTCTTTTATGCAAACAACACCCGACCAACTACGGGAGACATGCCACTTGGAGCTGGGTAGCGTGATGAGGAAGCAGCGGCGGAGATCTGTGCTCTAGTTATCCAAGTACGGGGAATTCACTTCGACAGTTTCTCGTCACAGGCGCACTCCTTGATGATGTAGACGTGGGAAAATTGAAGACATGGAAGAGCGGTGATTTAACCAAAAACGGCGAACAGCTTGTCGCCGGTTATAAATGAGTGAATGAGAAGATTTGTTGTGTATGAGTTTCTTTTCACCCCGACAACCTTTCTACCCTATACCTGTGCTTATAAGTGGACGTGGGAGACGGGCCTCCTTCGAGGGAAGGGAAGACAATACATACTCATGTTACTTACCTACTACTTAATTAGCAGTCCATAAGTCTTAATAGATTTGTACGAATACGGCCTTGGGGTGCCACTCGGGCCATTGAGGCTAGTCACTCAGAGGCGCGTTAAAATGTAAATTATAATGTACCTACCTAGTACGTGTTTCCATCTCGGTTAGCTTCTGTCTCTATGTATGACACTACAATCTATCCTAGCACGAGCCGTAATACAATGTATCTAGCTTGTTTCCGCCGTGAGCTTGAGCTGCCGGCCCGATATGGACATGCATCGAAGTACAGTAGTGCCGCCAAATGCCTTTACGAGGACTAAAGCGGGAGGTAGGGCCGACTTAAGATATAGCGAAGACATGTCGGACAGGACATATAGTTTCACACACCGTATAATTTTTAACTTGTCATCTTACCAAGTGAAATAGTGATGAGTGTTGCATTCGGTGTTGTGACGAGCCTGGTGAGGCAGGGAGGACTGCGATAAGATAAAGCACACCAGCCACTTTCAGCTAACCGCCACAGTAGAACGCTCATCCTTCCAATTCTGAGATTGGCATGATCTAGAGACGAAAGCCTAAGATGTTTCTAACTTGTAATCAAGAAGTTTCACGCAATTGAATTGTCCAGTGTCTCGAAATCCCCTATTAAAGAATAACTACTACACTGGGCTCATGAACTGGGATTATCCGGCGTTGGATGGTACACGAAAGACGGTAAAATTGTCACGCAGGTACGCTAGAGAACGAAACGCCCCTAAAGTCATAGATTCGAGCCTCATTCTAACGCGGTGTATAGATATTTTGATAGTTCGATATCGTCAGTCACAGCTTTTGTCATGTCAGCCTATACCTGAGATTCATACCTCTTTGTATGTCCCGCTGCGGCAAAAGAGAGTGAGCTCGCTTCATAACAGAAACGGAGGACTTACACGCGCGCCAGCGCACATCTAAATGATGAGCACCATCCTCATATCATTAGAAGCGACAGCAAAGTCCGTCTCGCTTTTATTCTCGTCGCACTCATCGCGACGTATATCAACTTCTCTCCTCCGCCATGGCCATCAATTTGGTACAAGATATCAACAGCTACACGTAGCAACGCCGCTCTTTCGTCAGGGTAGACGATATCCGACTACCCCCAAGAAGATATCAGACCCGCTACATATCCTGTTCTGCGGGTCAGACGAGTTCAGCTGTGCCTCGCTGAAGGCGCTTCACGACGAACATGTCCAGAATCCCGATCTTATCCGGTCTATCGATGTCGTCGTACGTCCCGGCAAGGGGACGGGTCGTGGGTACAAGGTTGTCCGACATCGTGAGTTGGCTTAGCTTCATTATGCTTTCATTTTCACGCTTGCTGTTGCTTAAGTCGTTACATAAGAACTACCTTCCTATAGATTAATCATCCCCTCTTTTTCATACACATACATTCATTCGTTGTATATTAGCGCCAGTACTGACACTTTATACCGTCCACAGCACCAATCCGAAGCTTAGCAGAAAGTCTTGGGCTCCAGATCCACGAGAGAGACACATTCACAGGCTGGAACGTAGGTCATCCCTCCATCCCTCCCTCCCTCCAACATCCGCTTTCCAACCTAACTAACACCCCCAGATGCCCGCCAAAACAAACCTAATAATAGCCGTATCCTTCGGCCTCTTCGTGCCCCCACGCCTGCTACGCGGAGCCAAGTACGGCGGCTTAAACCTGCACCCCTCTCTGCTCCCCGACTTCCGCGGTCCAGCACCACTGCACCACACCCTCCTCTCCGCGCGGAAGGTAACAGGCGTATCCCTCCAGACCCTCGACCACAACACCTTCGACCACGGGGTCGTCCTCGCACAGACGCCGTCCTCCCCGCGGGACCCCACCGCCGTCCTCATCCCACCAGGGTGCCGCACCGTCGCGGCTCTCCAAGCCCTCGTGACCCCCGTCGCGGCGCGGATGCTCATCGAGGGTCTCCGAGCAGGCCTGCACGTCCCGCCGCTGGAGGACCGCGGCTGGAAACCTAACGCCCGCGAAGCCAAGTCGGTGGTGCACGCGCCCAAGATCACGAAGGCAGACCAGCGTCTCACGGCCGCCCTCCTGCGGACCTGTGACCGCGATGCCTTCGGGGACACGCTCGCGCGCCGGCAGGCCGCCATCGGGCCGCTGTGGTTCGAGGCCCGCGACAGGAAGGGCCGGCGGAAGCGCGTCATCATCGAGTCACTCAAAGAACTACCCGCCGACGTCTCGGTCTGGGATACACCCGGCATGCTCACAGAGGGCACTTCCGCGCTGCTATCCCTATCATCCTTACCCCCCGGTACCCCGAGACGATACCCGATCCCCTTCTTCGATGGAGAAGAAAAAGAAGAAAAAGAAGAAAAAAAGGAAAGAAGAGAAGCAACAAGAAACGCCCCTCAACCCCAGAAGATGAACAAGTATCTCGTGTTCTGGGACGGTCCTTCCTCGACCCCGGACAAAGAGCAACCTACGCTCTGTCTGGGGAATTACCTCGTCTCCAGCCTCAAGGTCGAAGGCGACAGGCCGAAACTTGCGCGCCTGGCGCTGCAAAACTTCAAACTGTTCGACGATATTAGGTAGTGATACAGTTGCATATGGGTTAGGTCAAAATTAGTAGTTATAGAGCCGTAGGAATGTATAATAAAGAGGCGATAGGGGTAATTATGTAAGATGGTGTATTATATACTTTGTATACCTTATGCAGATAGTCGCAATCGGAATAGGCCAATACCACCACGTACATCTTATCTTATAATTCGGTCAGTTCTCAACGTCACATGTAAGGCTTACCACAATCAAGTTCTCATAAAAGACCGACAAGAGCAGTTGAGTAGGTAAGTAGGTAGTACAAGTCAATTAGACCTTCCGAGTCACATCCGAGACCGGAGTCTGTGACTTAGGTAGTTGCTATCATACATGGGCACTCAATGCCCACAGCAAGCACCAGATGCCATAGTGGGACATTGGTGGTTCGAACGTCGCATCGTGCATCTGTCAACTTCCTTTGAACGTGAACTCATCCCTTTCCTTTCTTCCTTCCATCTTCATCAATCGTCATCATCATGACATACTCCCCCAAACAACAACAACCAAAGACATTAATAACATTGTAGTTTTCGAGGTTTTACTACTTTGTATCTGGATTTTCTTTTAATACACTGACGGGTACACGCACAAGCGGAAGCTGGCCGATGCTGCAAGCGGCGTTGGTGCTGCAGCTGCCTCGATTCCAAGAAAGGGACAGCCGTAGCCAAGGATGTTTGGTTTGTTTATGTGTTTTACATGCTCTTGCGGTGCTTGTCATCCACAGAGCTAGACTCGCTCGAGGAGGTCTCCGTCTTGGTCAGGACGTTGTCGTCCTCGGCGACGGGGCCGTGGACGCTCTCCTCGAAGACGGGCTCAGGTTCGTTGAACTCGAACTTGGTCTTGAAGTCGTGCAGGTGGTTGGAGTAGCCACTACTGTTGGAGCGACGACGGGCGTTGACAAAGTTGAATTGCTCGTCGACTACCTCCTCGCCGACATTACCCCTGTGTGTAGTGGTCAGTGACGAGACTCGGGTATAAGAAAGAGTATGTGAGATGGGCGATATGCTTACCAATTGCCTTTGCCAGCACCGTTCTTCTTTGTCTTCTTGGGGTCGACGCCCTCGAAGCCGTTCTTGGCGAAGAATTTGGGGAGGCTGTCATGCGGAAGGACGATACCTTCCGCAAGACCAGCGTGGTCCTTGTCGTTGAACTTGTGAGATCGAGTCACTGCAAACGTCACAAAATCATGTTAGCAACTGGTCTGCTATAGCGGTGATGATGTCTTAGAGGTGATCAAAAGGCGAGTCAATGACAAAGGATGGCTGGGGTATATGTCTTAGCATAGCAACCAGGGGATTTATACGTACTTTTGATGGACGCGGTGTTAGGTAGTGGAAGACGAGATGATTAAGAGGGTTGACAACAACGACCAACGAGGGCTGGATGGTTGATGGCGATCAGAGGATAGGAAAGGATAGATCGAGGTTGGTCACAACAGATGGGTGAGGAGACAGATGACCTGCTGGATGATGGAGGACAAAGATGGAATATGAGGGGAAGATGGGAGTCAAGAGCTAGATGTACTAGGAGAGGGCTGGCTTCGAGAGATCCAAGTACAAGTATGGGTAGGTGTGAATGTAGGTAAGACAGGCGATGTCGACGGCAATTGGACGAGTGCCGTGTGGAGAAGAAGTGCTGATCCAATTGAAACAGGCACAGACGTCTGTGGTGGTTGTAGAAGGTCTCAGTAATTGGAGGGAGGTTGTTGCTGATCTTGGATTCTACTCGGGGGGGTGTATAAGTAAGTATACGGTATATGATGCAGTGTGCTTGGTATCAGTTGTTTGTTTGGTTCTGAATGGTAGGATTCGGGAGAGAAGAAAGAGAGGTGGGAGGGTGTAAGATTCATATACTGGCCAGTCTCGACGAGCCATGCAGGGCAGCACTGTAACAGAGGCATAAGTGGTCTCCATTAGCAGAGTCAGGGAGCTACACATCCTACCTCGTAAGGTATGGACAGAGTAGGTATGGGTTCCATGATGTCCAGTATCTGTCCAGTATATCGGCACGGTGTGCTGGGTGCACGCAATCTACTGTACGGATGGAGATGGGAGATATGACGATGCTAGGCAAGCGCAGTTGGTGCTCGAGGTACTGCTGCGGTATCTCCCGTAAGTGGTTATGGTGGTGGTTACAACCCCGTAACAATTAAATTCTCTTTCCTACAGTACCTACCTACTGTAAGTAGGTAGTGTGTCGCACGATGCTTGCGGGTGAGGCAATAGGAATGGCGAGATTGTCGCGTGACAACTGACCCCTCACTACCGCGCAGCCCAGCTGGGTTATTGCCCCATCGGATGCTTTCCAGACGATTCGAGATCCGCTCCAGGTAATTCCCGGCAACAGCGTTCAACATTGTGTCAGTGATTAATTACAGCAACGTGTCTCATTTGGAGAGTACCATCCAGGCGATATTATGTACTTACTGTTCAGTCATTCTTTTACTGTTAGTAGAAGGTTCTCACCGTGCACGTACTGTGCCTGGATTGGAGAACGATTACATCATAGCTCTGTTTAAACGGCCTTTGGGACAATTAGGATGAATTGACTATCTACACCAGACTGATAGCGCAACTTAGGTCTATCGCTTTTACTCCACCACTTATCTCTAACTACAGTGCAGCTTTCTCCCTTAGTCTCCTGCTGTACGCAACCCAATTGTCCCCTTTCTTGTCAACAGAATCAAGACTTACTCTGCCTCGCCTCGCCTCCCTCTGCAGAGAGAGCAAAGAGCAAAATAATGCAGGTTTCAGCCATCGGTCACACCTTCCCATGCTACCTACTGCATACCTACGGTCCTATTAGGTACTGCTATACCTAATGCCCATGCAAACGTTGACGTTCGGCCCACTTCCCCAGTTTCTTCCTGTCCTGACACTGCAGCATATCCACGGGCTAAGCCGAACGAGGCAAGGGTTAATGCGGGGAATTCCCCTCTGACAAACGCCCCCTTCAAGGGCAGAAAAGGGGTCTCTGGTACCGAAGGTAGGTACATTAGGTAACTAAAGGCTAGACTCCTATATCGGTGCTTCTGCTCTGAGCAATACACCACGTGCCGGCTCCGGCTTGTCCGTACAAGCTGGAATGATTCAGCCTTTTTAAAGGCACCTGACTGATATCTATGTTACACGTCGGATGTAATTGTCGTATGTCTCTCGGCTACGGTACCGAATATAAGTGACTAGGTCTAAGATCTGCCTAGCAGGCAGGGGGAACCATACTCCTACGTGAAGGATTCGTAATCTGGATAGTGTCCGACTGAAAGCAACATGCCCGTTTTCAAGAGTTCAACATTTGCTGCAACACACCGTATGCCGGAAAACATCAAGGTTGAAATACATAGGTAACAACGTTGATAGACGCTGCAGAGGCCGGTATAGAGAATATCTTCCAAGTCCCGGAAGTAGTTGTTCTCCCTTCTCACAGTGCCGGAGTGTCTCTCTTGTTAGCCTGGGAAACTCCGGACCTGTCAGTCGAGTACATTCTAGAAACTTGCCAGGTCCCCACGAGACCTCCCTCACGTGCCTAGGAAAGCCGAGATTGCCTTGACGGTTGCTGTAATTGGGAACCATGGTTAAGGTCTCAGTCAGGGTCCCCTGCGGCCGGGTTCGACCTGCATCGGCTTTCACTTCCCGCTGTCGGTACCTACCTCTCATTGGTAACCGGTCAGGACTCATTATAACCTGACTTGTTTATGTTATAAGGATAGTTTGCAAGTTAACTGTAATAGGATTCGCCAACTAATTGATCCTACAGCTTGATAATAGCAGCACAATTGGTGGATGGCTACCAGCTTCTGACCAGCTGGCCAGATTTGTTAATTGTACAGTAGGTTTTTATACCACCTAACGTCGCATTAACGCAAGATGATCGCTCTATTTTATTTACACTTCCCATATACATTGTGTACATGCATTTATATTACAATAGTAATGCCTCGTTATCAAAGCATACCGACGCTGCTTCGTAAACGATTCAGCATGAAAGAGCGGAGTGAACCTGGCCTGGTCAGCTGATAGGGTGTTACGGCTTGGCTCGTCGCTTTCCGATATTCCAGCCCCAGGATCGCAGCACCTTGACGACCTTGGGCGTCACGGCAGCTGCCAACGGAACTCGGAGGAAAATGAAGCTCTTGTGGATGGCGTAAGCGAGCGCCAGTTGGGTGCCGAGACCTAGTATCGTCATCAGTCATGCCGCTTCCATGAGACAGGTCGGAAAGGGAGTAACTTACTGGCCTCAGTCTTGTTCCTCTGCTCGGCCTCCGCGACGCCCCAGCCAACTACTTGGACCTGCTCGCCGCCATCAGACTGCCCTTGCCCGCCCTCTTTCAGCGCTGTCCGGTATTCATTCCATCTGTTGCGTACCGAGTCTGGTATCACCTTTGCAGCGTGTGACACCACCCAATGTTCGAGCTCGCCTTGATATAATTGAGTCAGCGCCGGCTCTCTGCTTACAATTTGTAGTTCTCACCTATCCTGTCCGTGCCGACGACGCGGACCAGCAGGAAGCAGAATGGGAAGTCGAGGACACTCAAGCTAAAATACACGCCCACGGCGGCCCAACCATACTCCCTAGATAGCTTCTTGAGCCTCGCCGAAAGGCCTTGTGGTTCTTGTGTATTCGCCTTGCTCGGATCGGGTTTCGAATCTCGCAACCGCGAGGTCTTGTGGAACGATCGCTTGTTTGTTCGCAGGGGGGATTGGTAGGATTTGTTGACCGGGTTTGAGATTCTCGGTCTGTAATTGATTTTTTGGGCGACCCTCGAGATCGGGAACTCTAGACTCGACCGTGATATCGAAGCAAATGTCCGGCGCAACGGTTGTGCTTCTAAGCCGAGCGCATTCTGTAGACCGACGGCATTTCCGGATGGCTGCAGAAGTGGGCGAAGAGTGCGAAAGTAAGCCCGTATCATCGTGTTTTCCCCTTTCCCTCCAAAACAGTCGAGTCGTGGTTCGCAGTCGAATGTCCGGCGTGCTCAGGAGAAGCTGGGGGGTTGTTGGTAGTTATGTCAGGAAATTTCGGGTGTCAGCGCATTTATAGCCGTAGAATTAGCGCGTGACCACCGAAAGTACTAAAAAAAAAGCTCGGGTTCAAGCTAATCCACAAAGTTTACAAGTGCCAAAGAAATGAATTGATATACTCTGACAAATTATCGTAAGTCGCACGGATAGGCGTAGTTGCAGCTGAGTTGCGTAGATTGGAATAAGAGCGGTGACGCGACGATAAGGCCGCTGATGATGATGATGATGATGATGGCTGAGAATTCTGCGCCAAAATTTGGAAAGCTCGCCAGTTAGCATCGGCCTGCACGGTGATGCAACCGCGGGCAGGACGGTGTTTGCAGGGGCCGACGGGCCTGTGGGCTTTGCTAACGCCGACTCTGATTGCCCTTAAATCCGCACCTCTTCCCAAGCAGTCTGTGTCACGATGTGAATGTCACAAGACATTGAAAAGATTAAGGAGTTATACCTAGGTATAAACACCTATACACACACACATATGTATAAGCATGACTTGAATGAATTTTGTGATTCTCGAATAGAAAATGGCTCGAAGGAATACTCATCGTACTAGTTGTTAATGTGCCCAAAAGAAAGATGAGTCGACTTTATAGCATCAACTCTCATGCCCTCAGTGTGGCCACGAATTAACCTAGAGAAACTGTCATTATTATTCACATTACATTCCCGTACTTAGCCTCACCCTATATTATAGTTCAACGTATCGCTTGGATATACAGTAGTAAAATTGTAATGATTCTGGAACTCCAGGTGCTAACTCTGGCAGCAGGAGAAAGACGAGCAGGCAGAAGGCCGCTATTCTGGTTTACATAGGTAGGTTTCCCAGTCAAAGGAATTTGCGTGGATGCCGAGGGTAGCTCACTCGTGCATTATCAAGAGGACGTCGAGTTTTGATATCGGCATCGTCCAAGATGCGATCGACTGGGAGACGACGGCATGCGACGAGGAGTCGGATCAGAGGCAACCCGACCTCCTCGGAGGAATTCGTCGCTCCTACAGACCCATACACCGTGATAGCACTATCATATTGTATTTGAACCACTGTACGCAAACAACGGCAAAGTCGATTATGAAATGCGAACTTGCGATATTTTGCGAAGTCATCATCTTTAAGCCAATCTTACCATTCCGTCATGTTTTCCTTTGGTTGATGAACAGGAACAGGAACATGAACAGGCTCCTTACACTCGGTCCGAACAGTCCGAATGTCGCGGTAGGTACTTATCAGTCAAGACTCAGCCCACTATGGCACGGTCGGGCGGTGTTTTACCCCTCTAACTGTGCCCCTCCTGCGCTTCCGAGAACTCCTAACCTTAAACCTGTAGCTCCTTATGCTAGGTATGCAGCTAAGCGCCAGCAATCGCAAATGCCCAAGTGTTACACCGCATGGACTCGGTAGTGCTGACTCCCTATTCGCAAGACCCTGAAGATCTTCAGAATTAGGAAGCAGGAAACAAAGTTGCATATTATGGTCATCTTGAGGGTCGTTCAGTGATATGGATCGGCAGCTCCCTATCCTGGTTTGTAGGATGAGGTGACATCGCATGTCATGAAGGTAGGCGCAGTAAGCTACACCATCCACTATTAGTGATTAGAGCTGCCGCATTGAAGATGCGGCATCCAATCCCTTGCCGGCATCATGTCAGCTTAGCTTACTAGTAAACAGCGTCTCCCTTAATATTCAAGTCGCAGATTCCCCCTAGCCTAGATTTCCCAGTCCTTTTCCTCCTATTTTCATGTAAATCTCTCGAATCAGTGCCAATCGTGATCATTAAAACACCTCGCTAGGAAAAATGAGTGAATCGTATGACTACATCGTTGTTGGTGGCGGTACATCAGGGCTCGTGGTGGGAGCCCGACTCACTGAGGATGCCGATGTTCGCGTTCTGGTCATCGAGGCTGGAGCCGACAAGAGAAAAGACCCTTCTCTGGAAACCCCGGGTCTTGTCGCTGGCGCCTACGCCGACGATCGCTTCATCTGGCCATTCCGGTCAACGGCGCAAGTACGGAATCCTTTACTATCGAAAACCGCCAGTAGTTATGCAGCTGGGATTACTGACATGTTTATGGTTATTAGACCGAGTTGAATGGCCGCCATCTTCGGCAGGATACCGGCAAGGTCCTGGGTGGCAGTTCATTGACCAATTTCATGATGGCCATGTTTCCCTCGAGGACGAACCTAGACACATGGGGCAAGATGGGTAACAAAGGATGGACTTTCGACGATCTCGCTCCTTACTTCCAGAAGTTTTCCACGTCACATCCCCCGAGTCAGGCAATCCGGGAGACACTCGGAGGTCTCGCCTACTACCAGGAAGATATGACGGGTAGCGGCCCCGTGCAACTCTCCTTCGACGACCAGTATTCAGTCATGAATGAGAAATGGTTCAAGACCTTCGCCGAACTAGGACTAGAGATGAAGACGGATCCCAGAACTGGCAGGGCTATTGGCGCGTTCCAGAACTCATCAACCATCGAAAGTGGGACGAATATTCGCAGTTCGTCAGTCACAGCATACTACACGGAGGAGATCGCTAAACGACCGAACCTCAAGGTGCTGATGGAAACAACGGTACAGAAAATTACCACAGAGACTCGGGATGGTCTGGTCATTGCAACAGGCGTAGAGGTGAAGGACAAGGATGGCAAAGTCACGACTCTTAAGGCCAACAAAGAAGTGGTTCTAGCCGCAGGAACTATCAGGACACCACAACTACTAGAATTATCCGGCATCGGCGACCGGGACCTGCTCGAAAGCCTCGGAATCGATGTCTTGATCGACAACCCCAACGTTGGCGAGCATATGCAGGATCATCTCATGACTTCACAGCAATTCCCAGTGAAGAAGGGATACCCGTCCGCCGACGGGCTTCGTGATCCTTCCAAGTTCAAAAGCGCCTTCGAGCAGTATGCGTCGACAAAGCAGGGTCCGTTGGCCGGTATGGGAACCAGCGTCGCTTACGTACCACTGGCGGACCGCAACGGTGTGATGACCCAGGCCGACCGCAAGGCCCTCTTCGACAAGTATCTTACCAGCGGGCCCGCGCTGAACCCCGTGCAAAAGCGCGAGTTCAAGCTGATCCGCGAGCTTCTCGAGACCGAGACCGAACCCGCCATCCAATACCTGTGCTTCCCGGGGTCCCTTACCGTGACTCCCCATCCGGACACGCTGACGGACATGTTCACGTCTCATGCGCCGTACGACTGCATCGGCATCCTATCTCTGCTCAACCACCCCTTCTCCCGAGGAAACGTGCACATCTCCTCCAAGGACGTGTCGGTCCCGCCAACCTGGAACCCCAACTACTGCACCCATCCGCTGGACCTCGAGATCCTGGCACGCACGGTCGGCTTCGTCGAGAAGATAGTCAACACGGCGCCCTACAAGGACATGATCGACACAGAACTGAAGCGTCTGCCCGACGCGACGGGCGACGACCTGGAGGTGGCGAAGGAGATCGTGCGTGGACGGACGGTGTCCTGCTTCCACATCGCGGGCACCGCACGCATGCTGCCGAGGGAGCTGGGCGGCGTCGTCGACGAGCGCCTGATCGTACACGGAACGTCTAACATCCGCGTTGTCGACGCCAGCATGATCCCCCTAGAGCCGCTCGGTAACATCCAGACGACGGTGTACGCCGTCGCCGAGAGGGCTGCGGACTTGATCAAGGAAAGTAGAAAGACCGGAACAACCACACTTCCTATACGCTAGACAAAATGATGGATCTACAAAGAGATGAAATGACGAATAGATGCCGTATATAAAATAAATAGGAACGCGAAATTTTCATGATAATTATGACCTGTCTGCTTGCCTTGTCATTTTCCGTACCTGAACATAATCACCCAGGATTTCGCTCAAGAGCTCATGATGCTTTCGTGACCATTGTCCGTGACCATTGTCCTCGCCGCAATTAACACTGTTGATGCGAAAACGTGTACCCACTTCGGTAACGCTTAGTAGGCGTTAAAAATCCAACTCGGGTTAAAATCCTAACTTACTTAAAAAGCTGAATTAATTGAATTACATTAAAATATTATATTTAAAACAGTTATAATAAAGTAAATAAATAATAAAATAATAATAATATTTATATATATAAAAAAGATTTTCTTTGCTGCGGACGAGGTTCGAACTCGCGCGACTTTCGTCATGGGTGAAATGCAATGCCGTAAGACGGTTAATTTAACTTAAAACCCACACCTTAACCACTCGGTCACCGCAGCAGGGACTCTCGGAGCTGATAATTGCTCGATTGGCGGAAACTAGGAGTAATGTCCCATATATACCCCTCGCACGAACCCCTGGCAGGCCCCCTTATAAAGGGCCCTTCGCGCCACGGATTCGCGTGAAGGATTTCCTCCTCCCCTCAATTTCTCACCTCCCACGAAGGGGGTGGTTTTTGGTCGTGGTCGGTGGTTTTTTGATCCCGCCCGCCGTCCCTCGGATTTAGGACCTAGACGTGGCCGGCTACAACAGCGTACGACGTGCGACGACAGCGCGCCAACCAGGCCTCGTAGAGGCTCATACTCCCCCCAAATATATGCGTTCAAACTTGGAATCCTTGTGTGCAAAACCTGTTGAGTGAATAGATGTACAACGAACACCGCTACTTTATTTTCTACGCCTCTTCTGCCCTAACCCCTCCTTATCTTCATAGTTGGAGCTGGCATCGTCCGAGTTGTCTAAGTTGTCCGACTCGTCCGACTCGTCCGAATCATCCAACTCGCTCTCACTAAATATAAGCATATTAATGTCATTGATAAGTTCGGCAGCCTCAATCAACCTGGGCAAGCTCTTCCAATTCCCCATTGTCCAACCCAGCGTCCTCGCTTCCCTCTAAGTCTGCTATGTTAGAGCAAACTCCTTCAGCTTCACCTCGTAAATCAAGGTTGAGAGAGGCCCGGTCCACGTCCCCCGGTAAATTAGGGTTAATAGAGGCCCAGTCTACGTCCCCCGGAGGCCAAATATACTCGTCGTCCTCACGCAAGCACTCGAGGAGCTGGGCAATTTCAGGCCAAAGGTCTTCCGGGAAATCTGAAATCCCAAAATTCCAAGCCCGGGTATCCAGGGATATATTACACTGGCTTATTTGGTCTCGAGCCTGGTTTTGTGGCCGCTGCTGTCCGCCGAATCCGGCCGTCATTGGAGCATTGTGGTGCCTGTGGGCTACGCTCGCCGAGTTCGCAGCACGGATCCATGGCACCGCACAGATTCCCAGCCCGTCCCGCGGGATAGGCGGTCTTGCGGGGATGCCCAGGTCCTTTGCCTACGCCACGTTCAAAGTTAGCGCTGCCGCCGCTGGGGGGAACTCGAAGACAAGACTGACTCACTTACGCGTGCCGCACGGAGCCGCTCGGTTTCGGACTTAGTAGAGGTATATGTCCCGGGGCTGATAGTAGCCCCTGAAATCATAGACCAGCAGGCGTCTAGCAAATGCTGCCAGCGCAAAATATAGGTAAGCACCTAATACCTGCTTGCTAGTGGTATAAAGGTATATATATCTTGTGAGTTCTAACTATCCCCCTTACCTTGAACCGAGATAACCGTAATGGGCTGGCAAGATACTCCCCCTAACTTTAGCATATCTCTCGGCAATTGCTCGAAGGCTCTGCTCTTAATGGAGGTAAAATAGTCTGCACCGGACAGGATCGAACTATACCAAGTCACGGGGGGCTGCATAATAGCTATAGCTAGCACAATAGTTGAACAACTGCTGGGCTTGTAACCACATGGAACCGTAGAATAAGTAGAAGTGCTGCCATTCAACCCAACTACTCAGACAGCTCTGGAAGTGAGCTTGTAATCTTATTGATCAACTACATACAAAGAGCTTCGATACCTTTGTATGTACTGCATCTAGGCAGAAATACATAGACAAAGGCAGATGCACCGTCATTGACCAGAACCATCTCTCCACATTCCTCAGTGCCACCTGTAGGCGACAAAGCTTCCATACGCAGCATCAGCCATTCGGAGACGGGTATTCCGGTATCGTATATGCCAGAACAGAACACTACATGATGAACCACCTAGCATTGACCTTCATAGACTTCGACTGATCTCAAGGTCTGGTGACTGGGAGACAGTGAAGATGGTAGGGGAATAATTTAGTGATGCACCGCTGGCCACAGGTGATCGCGAAGTATGGGACCTGATATCTAAAATCATAATGTCTGCTTTCTAGGCTCGGCTGTTCAGGTACGCAATCACACTCAGTCCTTTAAGGACCACGGATGTAAGCCCACGCTACATTAGAGTCAAACTACCTAATAGTAGACCCCTGCATAAGATAAAGCATGCAATGCAGAATTGTCGAATTGAGGGCGCTATAATCGCTGGCAAGCACGTCAGGTATCCGGCGGCAGCTCTAGATATTTAGTTCAATTGGTCTAAAGACCGCGACAGGTTTCTCGAGCAGTTAGGTACCTTAGGCGTCTGGGCTGGGAGTAGACATCTAATAGGTAACCGTAGGAAAGGTGGAAAGCGATGTTAAGCGTTGCGTTTCCAAAAACCACAGAACGTAGTTAATGTATTACCTTCCGTGTGAGATCGCGATAGATGTATCACAAAAGGACGTCTCTTGTATACTGTTGCTTTATTATATCTCTACATAACCGAGCCGGGCAAGCAAAATGGGCTAATTCCCCCAACGTCTAAGCGCGGCAGTATCTTCAAAGCCGAAACAACGGGATAGGTTTGCTTGCTAATACCGCTTCGTGTCCAAAAACCTCGGTCTCGTTCCATCATTACCTCCGTCCCATCCATTTACATGATATTTTTGGTAAGAAACGCCGCACCTTTATCGGCCAATCGCTCCGAGAAACATAACAGAGCGGCCTCGCTCAGTCCTATCACATCCATTATCCTACACAGTACAAGAATAACAAGCAGCATGTTATAGCCGAGCGACCAGCGGAACGACCAGCCGTCTCCTTCATTAGTATCGTGAGTCCCAGTCCCAAGCTTGCCTGGACTCGTTGTATTGGGTATTTTTATTTGCATAGTCGGCGTCATCGTCACGGAACTACACGCCGATCTGCGACATGCTCGGACCGCGGACGGAGCCGCCGCCCCGCCGGAATTCCTTGAATGCAAGCACCAAGGTGGCAGTGAACGTGGCGAACAGGAACCACATGAAGACGAGGCTGGCTTGAACCTCACGACAGCGCTTCTCCGTGTCGGCGGAGCCGAAGGCGATCCAGTCGGACGGTCTCGTGCCCTGCGAGTACACAGCACCTATCAGTAACAGATCAATTATGCGCGTTGAGGATCGCTCTTATACTCACCTGGTGGGCGCAGTTGACGGTAGTTAGCTTTGCTGACAGCACAATTGCGCCGATGAAGGTGAACAGGGTGGCGAGCCCGTCTAAGGCAAGGGCGATTATGGGCATGGCGGCGGCGGAGACGAAGTGTGCGATCAGACTGTAGATTACGGCGATCCATGACAGGACGCACACGAAGATGGCGAAGTTGATGGCGGCCGTGGCTGATGCAGCGGCGTGTTGCGCTGTCGCGCTGACATTGCCGAGAAGGGCGGTCGCGATGAGGACGAGGAAGAACTGCGCTATGCGCAGAATTGAGTTGATTAAGCTCCTCATGATGAAGACTCAGGCGAATAAATGTATTCGCTAGTTCGATCGTTGAGGTGTTATTATCGCCGGGTTGCGTGTATGGTAGTTAGGTTCGTGGGATCTCGATCGTAGCAATAGGCGAGAGGAATGCTGGACAGGAGTCGATAGGTTGTAAACAGTCGCACGGGTCGAGGGCGAGAGGGTATCACAATAAGGTGTTGAGCTGTTGCTAAGCACGTTTCTTCTGTTGATTATTTTCGGTATTATAAGCGGCGGAGGCGGTTCAGGGACCAGGGTCGCAGGAGCAAGCTGCCTTAACTCGGACAGGTAGGTAGGTAAGCACTGCAATAACTGGATATAGTGGTCTATTGTGACAGTGCAACGCAATGCGGGCGAAGAATAGCAGATCTTGTTTATGGACAGTGGAAATACGTTGTGTAGATAGATACTAAGTAGATAGTCTGATCTCGGATTAGGTTCTCGTCGCATCCGGGAGATAGACAGAGACCATCTTTTTGTTCAGCAAGTGCCCCAAGTCAATCTCGGGCAGGGACTCGACGAATGAGGTCATAGGCCATTTTGGGCATAGTATGGCGCTTCTACGAGGAGGGGTTGCTAGGGACACGGAGTGGATGCCGCGAGAGCACCAATCACCAAGAGGATCGTTGCTATGGCACGCATTAGCGGCTACATGGTGCGGTTCTACCCGGAGGTCTACACCATTATCGACGGCTTAGCGGCTTCTAATTGTAGATGCCTTCGATGGGATTCAACAGCGTACGATCCCGGAGGCGATGGAGGAAAGATCTACTATATTATACAACAACAAAAGATAGCCCATGAAACCAAGAAGGCGTAATCTACGTTAAGAATTAACCGTGTCTTCTAAGTTGGCCTAAAAGCCAACAGTAAATAGCAAGGTGTAGCTGGATTATAGGTGTAATACAGTAAGCACTTTAATAGCCAGCTTCAACTGGGATGGAAGCCCCGGTGGATTGCGGGAAGGCGGACCTCTAACTAGTTTCTGCTCTAGTGTACTCTGTACCAGCGTCTTAGACAGCAGCGATGGCGGAAGAGCGGGGCGAGCAATGGTAAACTTGCCCCAATGATGGACACACTTGTCTCGATGAATGACCATACTATAGCCTGTATATTCGATGCTGCAAGGTCTATCATCAGCCTATGCGCGCTATTCAACGAGGTCCCAGCGTGACAGTCCTACCGAGATAATCTTCTGGCGACCCAGCTAAGATAGAATGGCCCTCGTCGACATATGTCTGGACGATATAGTACAGGCGAGTGACAGAGGCAACAGTGGCCCTTGGTGTTCAATTCAGAAACTGCATGTGATCCCTTGAGAATGGCCGTTTACTTACAACGCACCAAGCAGGAACATGCCTAGGATGAGGATTTTTCTTCTAAGCTCCATACGGAGGCCCAACAACACCGGGATAGGAAGGGTCACGATGACGGCATCGAGTGCGATGTCGATTGATGCCGCACTAACCCACATCGAACCGTCATTCCATCGAAGTGGCGCAAATTGACCCCCCGAACCTGGCTTGTACGTAGGGTTCCGTATGAAAAGCTCGAGCTTCACGAGATCGAAATACTCAGGTAATTAGCCAACACGCTTAGAATTTAAGCGACAACATAGGCTAGTGAGACATACGAAGAAGAAAACAATTGTCCATAGCGCCGACACAGCGATGAGGACGTTTGCAACCGCTCTGAACTTCCAAATATCAAATATCTCCTTATAAAATAAAAGAACCGAAATCTTGCTAGTGCCGATAACAGCAGTCGGGACAACTTGTCCGATTATTTGAAGCTGACCTAAGTAAGCCGCAATTGTAAACATTGTCATCAAGCAGTAAAGACTAACTTTGGAGGAGATTTCAGCTTGATTAAGCACATTCGTGTCAATGTTGACAGACACCCGCTCAATTGCTATACAGAGAGCAAAGTTAACCACCTTTTTTACCATCAGTATTAGGACTGGGAAATCTGTTATAAATGGAGCAAGTACTCACTGTATCAATGATGTTGATCCAATCCGACAACTTCAGTGTGCTTTTAGTCTCTCGTCTTGCAAGAATACGACATGTGGTTGTTATCAAGGCCAGTGCGGAGAAAGCTAGTACCACGTGAATGCTTTCGGTGACATTGCTGCCCATCGTATTGCGGTAGTTTCCTACACAGCGCAAAATATCTCACGACGCCGCTATAGTGTAGACCTCAAGTCTGGGTCAAGGTGATGTTGATGTGTCTCAGTGTAAAGTTCTTGAATAATGCTACCGGAAAGACCCTGATCTTCCCATATGGGATTCGGGTTAAAGACTATGGGCAGTAAAAAAGCCGACCGTTCGCTAGCTAGCACAGTAGAGGTGGTTATATATTGAGAGCAGAGGTTTGATGGTTTACTTATGGTTTAGAATCTTTGCCGCCTGATTTTCCGTATAACGTTGTCTAATACCTACCCCTGACTTGGGTAGTAGGCCCTTAAAATAAAAACGATTCCTGCTACAACTTGACATGCAGGAGCGTACCGCAAGGAATCCTTAATGTAACTCATCCTAGAATCGCGGGTTTACTGTGAATTATAGCCGGGCATACACGGACGTCGGTATTTACTTCTAGAGGAAAATCCGGTCCAAGGTGTTATTATAATAAAGCCTCTAAATATCTCAAGAAGTTGAATGATGGTTATACAAGGTTTCTTTAGGAAGTGAACCAATGTACTAACATGGTGTGCGTAGATTAACGCACGCGCGATATACTTGATCCAAGAGCATCTAGGTGCATGTCAAATCCTACTGTTGTATATAACCTGGAAGCAGAAGGGTGTACTGTATATATGATTATGTAGGATCCTATATCCTCACAGCTAAAAGGTTCTGCGTATGACACCTGAAAAAGGTAGGAATTGAGGTAAAAACAATCGTGGGAACGTGGATTCTTAGCCACATTCTACAATCCGAGATGTAATGTCCTACCTAGGTACCTACTAGCCCCAGCTGATGCATGTGACACCTGAACATGCTCTGGAATTGCCAGGAACTTGAAGACTATGTGTATACAGGATTCTGATACGCTTGGAAGCTCCTGGCTTAGGAGATACTGTTCATTGACATCGGTGGTTATGCTCCTTTCTTCGGTGCTACGTTGGTCTCAAACTGCTGGCGATTCGAGTATTGAGTATAGAGAAAATTATACGTATTCCAGCAAAATTTGTAGTGTTATTGCATCAGTATATCGTTACTTGTGCAATCATTTTAAATAATCGCCTTTATAGGAAAGAATTTTGAGAAAATATATAATAATTTTCCAAATTAGGGATGACCATGTAGAAAAGGCACAGTCTAGGTATAGACAGTGTGTACTAGATGACCCTCGTACTGTACGATAGGCCAAGCACCAACCCCTCCAAAGCATCACTTTCAATCATCCCGGTGATCGCTTCCTATACGACATCTACCTAGGTCATAATGGACTGTCTACTACATCTTCTTCTGTGCCGTCAATTTCAAGCCTCCCGATCCCGCCGGCCCGTAGTCTTTCTATGGCTTTTATGGCTTCTTTGTCCCACTTGCTCAAACCCACGATTACCCATTCGAGAGCCCCAACAATGTATAGGGCCACACAATTGCCAAACCACAGGCCCGCCAGCCCCCAACCATGAAAGGCGAGATATATGCCCATCGGCAATGCACCGCCGTAATAGCTAATCAGATTGATGAGAGCGCCAACCCACTGCTTGCCCATGCCTCTCAAAATACCACCGCAACTACCATTCAAGCCGTCCGCGATCTGGAACAGTGCCACAAACGGCATCACTTCTCCCACTAGTCCAACAACGCGCTCATCATCGTTGAATATGCTGCCGAACACATCCTTTGTGCCCATGAGAATGCCGAGGATGATGCTTCCTGTCAGTACTGAGAGCACCGCAGCACAGTGGGCCGCGCGAGCTGCCTCCCGTGGCCTCTGGGCGCCCAGGAGGTTGCCAATCCGGGATGATGTGGCCACGCCTAGACCGAATGGGACTGTGTTGATGATCTGGTCCGCAGTCATGATGACTGATTGTGCGGCAAGTGGGATTGTGCCTAGCCGTCCAGCTGCTAGCGCCACAATCTCAAAAGCCCACCATTCAGTCCCGACGTGGATAAAACCCAGTAGTGCTAAGCGGGTGAATGGCCATAGATGGGATATGGCGCGTTTCAGATCAAGTCCGCCCCAACACTCATGGCCACGGACGAACACCGCGTAGGCAACGAGGAGAAGGAAAGATGCCCAGTAGCTGATGCCAGTGGCGATGGGTGCCCCGTAGAGTCCAATCTCGAATTTGTGGACAAAAAGCCAGTTCAAAAGCACGTTGAGTGGGGAAGTGATGAGGAGGACATAGGTTCCTGGTTGGTAAATCCCCTGTGCCTGGAGATATTTCTTCATCGCCTCGAACCAAACATATCCTAGACCTCCTGGGATGAGGATCCGAAGGAATCTAGAGCTCTTCACACAGATGAATTCTTCCTGGCCAAGTGCTCGAAACAACGGTTCCGAGGCGCTCCATATCACCGCGATAATGGCATATAGAATAGTAAGTACGAAAATGCCCCGTTGCAAAAGAATCCCGAGGTCGTGTCGATCTTGCGATCCGGTGAAGCTGCTTGACGCGAGCGTATCGAGTGCTGTGGTACCACCTAATGCAACCAACCACGCTGTTGCCATTGCGAACATGTACGAAAAGGCGGCTGTGGCCAGAGCTTCTGGCGAAAGTCGCCCAACGATTAGTACGGATGCGGTCTGAAGGCTATTTTGGAGTGTGTATGCCAATATCACAGGTATCGCCGCTTTGGTCAATATCCAGATTTCCCCGAGCCATTCTCGATATCTAGATACGAATCTATCCCCATATCCACCTGTTGGCTTCGGCAGCAACGCGGTGGACTCATTATCTGGTATCGAGGGGCGAGATATCGACGCCAGAGTCGGGGAAGTTGATGTTTCTGCCATATCGTAGAACGGCTTTGCAAATAAACGTGAAGCGGCCATTTGAACTATTTTCGGGTGTCTAGCTTTATGGGCACAGGATAGATTCCACCATCACATGCATCAGAAGAGCCGTTAGATTGCTCTCAAGCATATATTGGGCGAGACTAAGGGTTCTTCACTAACGATAAGTCTTAAACTTATACCCCAAACATCAAACTCCACAGACATCACTGGGTGCGCTCTCGATGCATGTTGCATGCAGGCATTGAAAGAAGAGATAAGGACGGACAAAGGGAGATAGATCTATTACCTTGCGGTAACAGTCATAAATCCCCAACTTTGGCTATCAATTCCTAAAACTACACCGTCACTCGCAGCTTATCTAGATAACTCCTACCCCTAGCACGCCTTGAATAATGCCCAATCTTGCGGTGTACTACCAACCAACGAAAACGAAGACCCGAGAACAAAATATCTGAGAAGACTATCCAAGGCTGGGCGCCCCCGAGTGCCGTGGAGCATCGGCCGGGCTTATGAAGTCACGCCGTGCATGTGCCAAGCACTCCGACACCTGGACGTGGAGTTGTGCGTTTTCACTTTGGGTAATCGATGCCGTCAGCTTGCGGGCCCGGCGCCGTGTTATAGGTTGACGACGGCGCGAGTGCATTATCTAAGACCAATGGAAATATGTAACTTTATTGTTTCAATTGCTTCTTGAAGCCCTTTATCTAGTGATAGAGATAGGTGAGATTGGGGGTCTGGTTGCCAGAGTGTTGCTTGAGAGGTCGACGCATATCGAAAGGTTTACGTCACCTCCGGTAATAATCTGTGGTTTTTAAGCAATTGATTCAATTCTTTCCAGGATATACTAAGCAGGCGAAGGTCGCGAATTTCTACCGCTAGGCATTCTTTAGCTTGCCGATGTTTGTCTTTGTTGACGTTTGCGTCCATATATGCTTTCGCTACTTGCAACCTGGGATAATCTAATACTATGGTGTGTCCCATGGGCGCTTTGGTCGTCATATCCTGAATGCTCAGATATGCACCTCTCTCTTTTCATCTCCTTCTAGCGTGCTACGATGATTCAAGTTACTACAGAATATCGACGAATATGCTCCATGTTCTTTTTCTTACGTTTCATTCCAAATGAAAAAAGGCAAGGTTTTCCTACCTACCTAGGTACTTAACATTATCAACATCATGCAGTTACCTAGTAGTATACTCTTCGGCACCTTTATCTGTATACCAGATTAATCAGGGCATCTGGCTTCCTAGAGACCACTAGCGTGGCAATCTTTCTTGAACTCTCCGTAGTAACCCAGTCTCAGTTTCTACATTATTTGATACTATTGGCAAGGCGCGAGAAACCGTCGATGTTGTATCTGCCAGGACGACTATACTTGGAGTTTAGCTAGCTACAGTCATGCAGTATGGCTTTCAATGTAGAGCAAAGGTCGAGTCATCGGTAGACTGACTACCGTCAACTACTCTTTGCTTAAACAGCTCTTGGGGGGTGGTCATCAGTACCTCGTGTGCGAAATAGTATCATTTCAGTAGGCCATCTAAATGTCTCCCAGTACTCATGATCCCTTCCCTTTATTACATGTGGGATTGGCTCGCTAACATGATCCCACGTAAACCCACATCATAGATCTCGGAGTATTCCCTTAGAATTGCGGAGAACCCAAGACAAACCAAGAACCCGGGTCGACCTACCGGTTAAAAAGCTTAAGTACTAGGGGCTTGATTTCATATTTTTAAAAACAGTCTCGGCTTTAAAAACATATTTTATAAGCCAGTATTAGAAGCTTGTTTCAGAAGCCGTATACTAATATTCATTCTTATACTCTATAGCTCCCGGAATAGGCTTTAAAAACATATCTGTAAGGCCGAGATTCTTTTAAAGATAGCAAATTAAACCAGCAACACAGATACGCCGTATACATTAAACGGATAATCCGAACACCTAAATTCGCGGCCGGAGAAATTTACAACGCAGCAACTGAGCACGGAAGGGATTACACCGCGAGCAAGCGGAGAAGAGATAAAATGGGTTGCAATGTCCACAGTGCTCACGATCTCGCGCTGCTGGGAATCCAAACTCCCTTTGACTTGTGTTCATGATGAGATTTGCAAGTTTGAACTCAACGGTCGGTCTACTCACGACTATTGTAGCCGTGGCCTCGGCTTCGGTTAATGCGAGCAATTCGTCTTATTATAACCCGGTACTTCCAGGTTGGCACTCGGATCCGTCCTGCACGCAGGTCGACGGGATATTCTACTGCGTGACGTCGACGTTCATATCATTCCCGGGTTTACCAATATACGCTTCCAAGGACCTGATGAACTGGAAGCTGATTAGCCACGCTTGGAACCGCGAAAGCCAGCTTCCGGGCGTCAGCGGGAACACGACAGGGCAGCAACAGGGCATGTACGCCGCGACCATACGCCACCGCGACGGGCTATTCTACGTCATCTGCGAGTACCTCGGGGTCGGGAGCAGTAATCTCGGCGTGGTCTTCAAGTCAACGGACCCGTTCGACGAACCCGCGTGGTCAGACCCGGTGACGTTCAATACAAATTTCATCGATCCGGACCTATTCTGGGACGACGACGGCAAGGCCTACGTGGCGACGCATAGCATTATGTTGCAAGAAATTGATCTCGAAACCGGTGAGCTCAGCCAGCCGCCCATCAGTCTCTGGAATGGCACCGGCGGCGTATGGCCCGAGGGCCCGCACCTGTATAAGAAGGACGGGTACTACTACCTCATGATCGCCGAAGGAGGGACGGAGACCAACCACTCGATCACAATCGCGCGGTCGCAGAGCCTGAAGGGTCCATACGAAGCGTATGAAAACAATCCCATTCTAACGAACCGCGGCACAAACGAGTACTTCCAAACAGTAGGCCACGGCGACTTGTTCCAAGACACCAAGGGCAATTGGTGGGGTGTGTGTCTCGCAACGCGCTCGGGGCCAGAATGGGAAGTCTACCCAATGGGGCGCGAAACCGTGCTGTTCCCCGTGACGTGGGACGAGGGCGAGTGGCCCGTCCTGCAGCCTGTTAGAGGCAAGATGAGCGGCTGGGCCCTACCGCCGCGGAGCAGAGATCTACCCGGAGACGGTCCCTTCAACTCCGACGACGATGTCTATGATTTTAAAAGGGGGACGGAAATCCCCCGGAACTTGGTGTACTGGCGCGTACCTCGCAAGGGTGCATTCTCAACTACCGAGAAGGGACTGCGGATCGTCCCGAGCCGGAATAACCTCACGGGCACGCCCTTCTCGGAGACAACTCCCGAGCTGACGGGACAGTCAGGGATTTCGTTTATCGGGCGTCGGCAGACGAATACCCTCTTCACGTTCAGCGTTGATCTGTCTTTCGCCCCCAAGGCCGTGGGCCAGGAGGCCGGCGTCACGGTCTTCCTGACGCAGGTGAACCACATCGATCTAGGCGTGGTCCTCCTCGCACCGGAGTCGCAATCCCATCACTCGAATGGGGTTGCTGGAGAGCCTCAGTTGGCGTTCCGGTTCCGCGCTGAAGGAACAGGGATTCCGCCCGCGCCGAGAATCGTGCCCGTTCCATCAGGCTGGGCGCATGAGAAGATAAAACTCCAGATCAACACTATGAATTCGACGCACTATAACTTGGCCGCCATGCCTGCGAGTAACCCTAAAGCTAAGTTGGTTATCGGTACGGCTTACGCAGGGCTTGTGAGCGGTGGAAACGGCTCTTTCGTGGGCAGTCTCGTGGGCGCCTATGCCACTTGCAATGGAGCTGGGTCGGGGTTTACTTGTCCTGAAGGCGGGAATGCTTATTTTAGTCGCTGGAGGTATACGGGTGAGGCGCAGTACATATCAGCTACGGAGAGCATAAAGGTTTAGCACTGGTCTGATGGGAGTCTAGACACTGACTTAATGTGCGATGCTTGAGCGTGAGATAGTGAAGCTCCCGGATCTTCCCCTTTTTTAACACCGTTCATTATCATTACTCTAGTGTCATTCTATCCTCTTTGATATCCAGCCCTGGTCTAGTTCTATGTCTATTCAAAGTCATCTATGCGTCGTACTCAGTATACTTAAATTAGACCCGATAGCATGTCGTTCATGTTACGAATGTAGTCCCCAGAGGCAACTACTTTTTCTCCAGTTTATCAGGAGTCACCTCGACGATAGTGACCTGACTATCCGAGATTCTCGCCAGCTCCGCATCGACAAAAGCCTGGGGTCGGGTGGGTTGCGTCATTTCCTTCTTGCCGAAGACGAACCACGAGGGATTGCGAAGGAACATTTCATCCATGTCTTCCAGTTTGCGTCCTGCGGTTTCTGGATAGAAGCAATACACCACGGGGAAGAACGACAGACAAAGTATCGCAAATACTATGAGACGGCTGTCAGGCCTGGTTGAGAGAGAGAGGGAGGGAGAGAAGGGGGAAGGGGGAAGGGAGTTTGGGGGTGGGAGGGAGAACATACTTAAGAAGAATGCCCACTGAAGATTGTCGATGCCGCTTTTGGTGAACTGCACAACGGCAAATCCTGTCACCCAATTCGTAGCGGTTGCGGCGCCTGCGCCGCGGGTGCGCCAACCAATGGAGTTGACTTCGGCTGCGTAAACTTTGGCATCAAATGTCAGCATCGTTTCCTTCCGAGCGCGGTCTTGGAAAGGTCTCGGAAGTATGTAAAGCTCCTGAAACTTGAAAATACCTGCAGCATAGTTCTCTTTCTTTTTCTTTTTGTGTACTGCTAACTTTGATCGGAACGGGAAGAAATGACTCTTGATAATACTCACCCCAAGGGATACCCGCCCAGGTTGGCGCAAATACGGCGTGGTAGATGACGAAGAATGCTACTGTTACGCTGCCGAACTGCGACCTGGTTAGATCCTGGAAGTCCATATGGATTTTCTCGTTGCTTACTGTTTTCGCTCTAGAAGGATCTTCTTGAGCAGTCTTTAGTGATAGTGATGATATAAGATGGCAGGCCGCCATGAGCAAAGAACCGTATAGCATGAGCCTTTGATTGTTAGTTACATGACTTTAATGGCATTTCCAGGGTTATACTCACTTCCGCCGCCCAACACGGTCGACGACCACTAGAGAAAAGAACGCGGCAATAAAATAGATTGTGCCGCTTACTGCAGCCAGCAATCTACTCGTCTGTAGGTCATATCCAACGCTTTCGTGGAGCAACGTTGGTAGATAGAACCCCTGCACAAAAGTCAGCACCAGGAAATACCAAAACTGAGTTATGATTATCGTATATCTTCATACCAGACTGTTAATTCCGGTAAACTGCTGCATGAACTGTGTCCCGCAGGACAGGATCAGACGTCGGAGATTCTGGGTCCTGTCTCGGTTTCGAAGAACATCCATCAAAGGCACCCGATGACTCCTCTCGAGGCGAATAGACGCCTTGATTGAATTGTAGTCGGCCATCACGGAATCGCCAGTAACAGGTTCGTTGTTCAATCTCGAGATCACATGCTTTGCCTCGTCGTCCCGGCTAACCAGCAATAGCCACCTCGGGCTCTCTGGGACGAAAGGTACGATTGGGAAGATGAGAAATGGGAAAACAAGCTGGATCGCTAGAGGAAGCCGCCATTGGATCGCACCCCCGTGGAATGCGAGCCCATAGCTAATCCAGTTTGCCAGCGCAAAAGATGATACATTAGAAGATGCCCCGATGATGAGTAGGCGACCCCGGAGATGAGGCTTGACGCATTCCCCTAAATAAACTGGTGACATTGTGGATGTTATCCCTATCCCGATGCCGTTTAATGTCCTCCCGATGACGAGCTGCGGCAGCCCATATGCAGAGGCCTGCAATGCGCCCCCTACGGTGTTCAGGATATGGCCTGCTATGATTGTCTTCTTGCGTCCGAGTTTGTCACCCAAAATGAAGGCCAGTATGGCGCCGACGAATGCCCCAAGCTAGTATTGATTTATTAGCGTTGGGGGTATTGGTAAAGCTCTGAGGGGAGATGCAAGACTCACGAAGAAACTGCTTGTGACGGCGCCGGAGATATTTCCATTGTTGATCTCTGGGAAAAGCTTCAAGAAGTCCGGCGACACAAGCACACCAGCAAACACGCCCTGGAAAATTAAAACACATGAGTCATGGCACTTATAACCGTGGTCTCGGACTAACCTGGCAATACCCAAACCAGCACGCGGACACTGGATTCTAACATCAGCAATTGGGTTTTTGATACTGCCTCACGGCCATTGATAGACTAACTCGCATCGACAAATGTGATTAAGGCAACTAACTGGCCGCCACGGACCCGATTTCTTGAAGTAACAGTCATGATTAACTAGCAATGAGGCTTCACCCCCAGCGTTACAATATCACTACGCGTATGCTCAGAATTGCGATTGGAACACGAGACATAGAGACATAGAGAGAGACAGGAAAACATTTTTTATATTCGCCCATACCTTAATTTTCTCCTCTTCTATTATCGCTGCCAACGCACACAATTTAATCACGAACTCACACAAACTTTGGGTCCTCTATCTTTCCCGACCCTATCACGACCCCATCGTGACCCATTACCCACAAAACCCGCCGACCGCGGATGTCTATTCCCGTGGAAAAGTGGTTGCCACCATTGTCTAGACCGATTTTTTCGGGGCTCGGGCCAAAGATGAGTGCAGTAGTTCCAACAATTCGTTGCGCAATCTATCACCTGCCAACTGGTTTTGGGTAGGCTTGCTGCATCGTGATGGGGACTGTGCCTACTACACCTTATCTGACCCATTTGGTAATGCAGGGGAAAAAGCTTTCCGCGGGACGGTGGGCTAGCGGCGATCGTGTAGAAATAGATTTTTGGGGGAGCTTAGACCGTCTGAACTCCCTTGATGCTTTTGGTGGTAGGCAAGTGGTCATACCTGATGGGCGCTGGCATGATTAACTGCCGTTCGGCTCGAACATTTATCGTCGTCGAGTTCATATGTTTGGCCTGTGTTAGAACCGTTTCTCACCGCGAAACGGGATCTGGAACCAGGTTTGGGATCAACGGCTGTTGAACAACCGGAACCGGAACATCGCATCACATCTACTTCCGGGTTCTGATGCCGGAAGGAAGGTGGATAGAGGGTGAGTAGAAGGATGCCTTCAATGGGTGGGACGGATGCTATCATGGGCCATGAGCAATGTCCACGACCTGGCCGGGCCCTGATTCTAGACAGTCTGCCTCACACAGCATATGGTCAATTTGGTTGCGAATGTATCCAGAATTGTGAAGTTATTCTGGTCTTGCTCCGAAGGGAAAACGCCTTGGGACGGAAAAACTTGACCGTTCTTGGCTGGATAAGGCATACTCAGGCTATGTGTAACTCTCAAGCCACCTCAAGACCAGTTCCTTGACGATCTCTGAGGCGTTGCTAGTTTGGGTTCACAGATGGCGTTACAAAATCGGTTGCGAAATCCGGGCCCGGGTAACTCAGCAATCTGCCAGGCTGTCTGGGCATGCTCAGCCCTACAGGCTGTCTTCGTCGAGGACACCCCCCCATTGATGGGACTATGTGTCGAGATCGACGGCGGTGGATAAATTAGCCTAGCCTAACATGCTTCACCTCCGCCGAGGTTGCCGCTGCCGCCGCCAATGTGGTACGAATGGAGGTCGTCTCAGGGCCTCGCTTGTTTCGGATTATGCAGGGGATTTTCCTAGTTGTGGGGGAAGGAATGCTGGTCAATCGCTGTGTGGTATCACATGGCTTGCTGCTTTCCTGGAAAAGATCTTGGTCGTTCGTATAGGTAGGTACCTTGCATGTTGTCTAAGGTGGCAAATGTCCTAGTGGCGCCTCGAGGGTCTCAGATGCCTACCAAGCTGACATCTCCATGTTGCTAGATAGACGACGGCAGCAGAGAAATCTCGAATCATATTATTCTGTGTTCTAATCCGAGATTCTCTACTCAGTAGGTGTTTGAGTTTTCGATAGTGTCATGCAACGGACTGAGGGGTCGTCAGTTGGCACTTCTAGATAACAAAATAGACACGTTGAGGTACCCAAGGGTTCGTATATGCCGGTAGTGTACAAATGGGGGCTGCATCCAACAATGACATGTCGATACTAGCGTGGTATCCATCCATAATGGGAAGAGCCATCAGCTGCAAAGATTCTCTGTTTACCTATCAGGTCTTCTGTATCAGAAACACAACGTCTTCTGTAGGCCAGGTGGAGTAGACGACGCGGGTCCTATTCCGGACTCTAGCCATCGTGGTGTTCATGGATTGTGTCTCACGGTAACCAACATGGTACCCTCTCCCAAGAGCACCCGGGTGTGGGTTGAGTATTAAGCACCCGTGATGATGTCTCTCCTCCTGACCGTTGAAATCAAATGCGCAGTTGTATCAACGCAGATCAATACTTGCTTCGCCCTGGGCGCTGGCAAACGGACGAGGCGAATAAGAATGCCATATCAGTTCAGAACTAGGAATAGCGACCAGGTGTAAAGAGTTTGACCAAGGCGAGGCAGGATGCCGTCGGCTCCCGCTTGATCTACAAGCAGCGCGGCATCGGCCACCTCACCATAGCCGCCATAGGTACAATGGTACAATTGGAAGACGTAGTCTAGTCTATCGGACCGAAAGGAACTATTGATAACGTCCGTGTATGCGCCCATTGTAGTGGCAGTCTGCCTGATTTAGTTCAGACGAGTGACATTTGATGTAAGGTACGAATTTGACATACATCAAGCAACGTCGGACTCAAATGTCATGCATGGTGGGGATCACAGATGCCGCAACGAGCCGAACGAAGTTCATCAAGGGTTGAGAACTGGTTGGCGAGTATAGCTTGAGAGTCGAATGACGATGGGGGCGCGTAGGGGCGCAATGAGTTTGGGATCTTGAACTAAAAAGATCTCGATGCCGGCCGATAGCATACCTATGCCTTGTAGTGTGACAATGGATGGTAGTAAGCATCGCGTTTTGAGACAGCCACGCGGTCGTGTGGCATCCGCGTGCGGGTGAGACCGCTCGAAAGAGCAGATAGTCGGCCCTCGAGCGAGCGATTGGCCCAGAAAACAAGGTACACAAATATGCAGGGTACTTACCGTAGCAATACCAATTACTATCTCTGGAGATAATTCGTTCTGCAGGACTTCATGTCGCAACCGAGTTCGGTTGATAAGGCTATAGACCTAGTCTTACATTATGAATATGGCGCGAGTGTCTCGCTTGGGAGGGGACGGGAGGTCAGGCCAAACAAAAGGTATACCTCGTAGACAGCGGATGTAAACGGATCCAGAATTAGGACAGCCTATAATTACAATTTAAGCGCCGAGCATGAAGGCTGTGATCATTCATTAGCTTACAGGAACTATACCTAAGTAGTCATGGTGCGGGGACTAAAGCACGGTACTTAATGGAAGAAGGAAAAGGGAAGACGAGAAGAGAGAGAGAGAGAAAAAAAAAAGAGGCCGTATGGCTGCTTTAATTGGTTAGACACCGTCAAGAAGACTTGGTTTGCGAGAGCAGCACTTCAATACTACGTCAGTTGCTTGACAGTTACCTACTATTTTCTGAATGGGGGTTCTCCAACTCCAAATATGAAGTCACCTACCTAGGTAGTAAGATCCCAAGTTTTCACCCCTATGTGACTAACCCGGTAACATGTTACCTTGAAACGGCATTCGGGAGATATACAGCGCATAACGGTGGCATATACTTTAGTCATATGATAATAGGTAGTGAAATATGCTTTCTGTTTATTTAAGGAATGTATTAGTTACACTAATGTAGGATTCTAAAAGAAGATAGATACCTAGTCAATATCCAAGGTAGCATCTGTATGCATGTCATAGCCAACAGGCAATCCGAAGCCAATACTGTAGGTAGAGTAGGGACTGATCGGTGCTCATATATACAGAGTATGCATCATTAGCTCAATGGTTCAAATGCTAAGAGCTGATCACCCCGAATCGGCACCTAACTGTAGATAAGTCGCATAGGATTAATTGTCGCCCCTAACGATGACTTCACCAATACCCCCTTATGAAACCTTAGGTTGCCATCGACTTGCCTGATTCACTAACGGTAAGTGGTGCTTATTAATGATCGATTCTTGCCCACCCCAGTAGATAGGTACTTAGCTTGTCACCTACGTTGGATTCCCCAGCCCCCATCTTCACCCATCCCCTCGGGCCGCTGCCGAGCGCTTTAGACGCGCCGCACGCCTTTGCACGTTCGATAGACGCGATATTGAAACGAGCGAATCGAAACAGATCGCTAGATGATTTCCCCTGCAGCTAGCTCTATACCAATTCACTCTTCCTTCACTACAACCGAATGTGTTCTTGATGACGGGTTAGCGTATGTCGCTCAATCCTTAGATGGCACCTATAACGGCCTACACCACTTACCTACAAAACACTCAGACGGCTGTCCTAGGGACTTTCAGATACCTATTTCCATGTACACCCATGCTGCATTCTGTTATATAAATAGGACTCTGCTGCTTATTATTAATTCAAGTGGGTGCTCCCGCATTCGGCAGCGAGGCCAATAAGCGTTAAGAAAACGTTGGCTAAGCCTCATGAGGACCAGGTCATTGTCAAGACCCCTTCTTAGACACCCCACCTGGTGACGGACGTGCCCTCTTGGCGCAGGATTCCCGGGCGGTACCCTGGGCAGAACCCAGCCAATGTTCGGCGATTGTCCTGCAGGTGAGATGATTGTCAGCCAGGAGGATTTGAACCAGCATACGCTCCCTGTCCCCAAACGGATGTGAAAGCCGGAGCTCGGCGTCTTCGACCTTTCAAAGCCCAACGGCTTCATGACCATCAGTTATGAAGTTTGAAACACGGAGCGAATGGCCCGAGAAAGACCGATGGGTCCGGGTCGACGACATCGTTGTGGGAGGGGAAGATTGGAGATGCAAACTTTAGTTTTTGGACAGGGCTTAGAGGGGTCTCTATGGGGGAATACCTAATACCTACTAAGTACTTACTTACATACTTACATAGTAGTCTCTGAAGTTACGTTGACCACGTTGCTCATTGCTGCTCGCGGTGTATCAAATTAATTACTTCGACCGCTTCTATACGTATAGTGTCGTTTCACCTATCACTGTAGTGTAGACCCCAAAACCCCAGCATTTGGAGGATCAGTCTGCTCACGCCCAGTCGGGCTCTCTCCTGGGTCGATTGGGGATCTTTACATTTCGTCAACGCAAGGCACATGCGCATCCTCAACCCCGCGACTCGCGTTACCAACAACGGATCAGTAGGAGCCGATACCTTAGGTACCGGTAGCCTGGCCTTGAACTAACCGGTGACTTTCCGGTTTCGGTAGCGGCACTGTTAAACCTGTGCCATGTATCAATCAATACGCTATGGTACCTGCTGTAAAATACCTATTTTGAAAACCTCGAGTCTATTCATTGATCAGCTGGCTGTGCAAAACATTATTACACACTTGCATAATCTTTGTTCGTGCCATGATACGGCTGCATGGAAGCAAGCTATGCTGTATAAAAGATATACTTATCCTGTGGCTCCTTGGCACAAAGGTAATGTACTACTCTGGGTTGGCCGTACCGTATGCAGCCCAGAAACTGCGCCTTGCCTGCTAGCGATCAGAATTAAGTTAGCATTTAGTCTACCTAGCCGAGCCGTTCGATGGCTGCCAACTCGACAGCACGCGGTGTGGAATGGGTGGGCCAATCTGAGACTGTCCCCTCGATCATTGCTACGCACTTGGACTAGTTCTTGATGGCGACGGGACCGTGCTGTCTCCAGTCAGATCCATTACAATATGCCGAGATGGGGGCTCGCTCGCCAGAATAGTGTACGGTACCATGCTGCGAGTGGATGTCATGGAGAAAGTTTACCGCCGTTGACACCTGGGTATTCAGGCTCTCAGCCATGGTGAGGACTGCTCGTTGTTGTCGACCCCTGACCGTGAAACACACCAAGATTTGTCTCAGCCTTCGTGTATGTAGGTAGTGTCCCTCGTTAGTCGAGTCCCTTTTACCACCCACACCACCTACACCCACTTACACCACAAGATGTGTTCACACCAATAACACCACGGCTATGTGTAGCGCACATGGCGCGGCGTCTGCCGTACAACTACAGTACATGTTCACTAGACCCAGATGGTCACCAAACGCATGGTAGTTTAGGGAGGCCCGCCTCTTCTAATTATGGCAGTCCCAGCACGACCCAGTCTCTCGGATGCGGGTCTTGCCTTGTGTGTGCACGCGCCCGTGATTCGCGAAGGTCATGCTCGAGGTTTCCCAGGGACTAGGTATGCCGGGAAATATTGGTGGAGTTCCTCATTAACTGTTGTAATCCGTGCCATTCCCGCGACGACGGGGACGTGGGTGAGTCCCCTCTCTTTTGCTCTTTTGCTCTTTTGCTGGCGGGGTTCCCGTGTGGTCGCTCAGTAACACGCGGTAATGTTACAGGCAAGAAAGGGCTTGTTTGAGGTTGGCGAAAGGAATATGCAACGGTGAGTAGCCTCAACAGCAGCCGTTGTCGCACCAGTAGTACAGTACCTTTACCTTTCGGATGAGCCCCTGTAGAGCCTGTCAACTCGGTCTGGCGCGCGACCTCATCTCGACCCATGTATGCAAGCATCTATTCCAGCTGACAGGGGTGCCTCATGTCCATCCATGCATGTACGTTCAGGGCTGCAAGGCAACGGCCCAGCCTGCTCTGCCCCAAGCCGGCTCACATGAGTGGCAACCTTGAATTCGGTTCTGTCTTTATTCTAATTTTTATCTTCTCATTTCTGTATGTCAGCCAGCTTTATTGTCTTGTTACCCGCATTCGATCGACCTTGGATCTGAATATAGCAATGTCACCCAGCCTACCGCTGCTTCTCTGTTGGTATTTCCGTTCCATTGCAGACGGAGACTGGATACGTGCCTCCAAACATCCACACACTACTCAGGCACGCTCGTGAGAAGGCTGAATAGCTCGGTAGCCTTCTTTAGCCACACCCCCGTCGACCTACTCCCTCTCACTACCTATTCCGAAGTCTATACTTTATTTATCAAAGACAGGGCTGTGCCGATTACTATTTTGTGTGCGGTTTGTTTTCCATTTTGAGCCAAAGCCTGAGCTTTTCTAGCTCTTCTGTAACCATGGCCGACCTTAAATATATTATGGACATGGAAGACGATGAAGATGATAAGTACTCTCGACAACCTAGTCTTTCCGGCTCGGCTCGTAGTCCCAATCCTTCCTCAACGCCCAAGAAAAGTGACGACAACCCCCCACCATCGAACACTGACGCAGGTAAATCTCAACCAAGGCGGCGTGGTCTATTGACCCGATCATCCAAATCTACAACAACGGCGTCACCCGCGACAGCAACGGCGAGCGTAGATAAAGCAACGCCGTCCCGCTCCCCCTTAGTTGAGAAAAGAAGTGTCGATAGAACCGAGTCAATGGATCCTGTCGGTTACGCCAGTTACGCACACAGCTCATCGTCGTTAAACATGCCGCCATCCGGTCGTTCGAATGTTTCCTCAAGGCCGATGTCCAGTGCCCCAGGAGAGAGCAGCATCCCTGTCAAGCTGACTCCTATTACTGGACGTGTAAGCCGAGCTAAGAAAGGTGTACCGGTTCACATCTGCGATGTATGCAAACCGCCCAAGGTAAGTCGTTTTAACCCTTGTTAGGTAAGAGACTTATTAATCATGCCTAGACCTTCACACGAGCGGAGCATTTGAGGTGAGAACTCTATTGGCTAAGGGCTCATGCACTGAAAGCTCGTCTAACACCGTTCGTAGACGGCATCAGTTAAGCCACAAGCCAGCTGCTTTCCCGTGCCCTTATCACGGATGCGAGAAGACTTTCCATAGGCAAGATCTACTCGCTCGTCACACGCAGAGACAGTGAGTCCTCGACACGTTCCTGTATAGAGCAGATGTTGACGATGAGCGGCAGTGAACAAGATGACAGGTCCGGAACAGATGTGACGGGCAACACAAGTCGTCAAACGTCTCATACTCCGGTTGAGAGAAACACATCTATGGGTATTCTACAAGCCCCTATGCTGCCCAACAATAGTCTGTCTTTGGCGGATGAGATACCTACGCACACATCTTATCCGGGCAGTGCATCCCCTTACTCGACGAGTCAACGCGGCAGTATCTCGGGGCAGGGCCCAATGTCGCCTTCTGCACAATCTTCTCGGTCTCATTCGACAGGCCCGCAAGATGAGTACATTCTGTCATCGTCTATGCAACATGTATCCCCCTTCGGGATTCACCCTTCAAGTATGGATGGTTCTCATTTTCACAGTAATCCCTACGGGCTGGACTTTCAACCGCGAAGGTCTCCTGCGTATCCTTACATGGGCTTAGAGGGGCTGCCTAGTTTGACAATACCTGACAGTAATCTTCCAGGTCATCTCTCTCAGGAGTCAAACTGGCCCTCCTCGGCCTCTGATAGTCCGTACTCAACACCTGACAGAGCTATGATTCGCGGCTATGATTCACCGACGCCAGATGTCACCAACAACGACCTATTCTACGTTCCTCAATATCATTCACCTCAGCACGTCTACCCAATAACAGACTATACCGCCTTCGCCGATGATGCTGGTGGTTATTACGAGCTTCAATCCCAGCCCTTTCCTGTTCGTAGTCCGACCCCACCGACCGTTACGCTTTCCGCTCAACCGGCTGAAAATCTAGTCACCCTTGGCCTCTCAGTACAGAACCCCCCGGCGATACTAGGTCGCCAGAAAGGGCCTGCAGCGTTAGTAAGTCCTTATTCCGACGCTGCCTTTCTGACGGCCTTATCCCCGTCGCCGGCGGCACTGAACGCCATCCCCCACTACCTCGACGTATACTGGAAGCGCTTCGACACCCTCTTTCCACTTGTTCACCGCCGGAGCTTGGAAACTTCTAGTGACCCTGTACTGCGATGTGCCATGGCAGCTGTGGGGTCACAGTTTCTTCAGAGCAAGGAGGATCGCATTAATAGTCACATTCTGCATGGCTTTGCTTGGCAAGAAGCCCGACGTGTAAGTAGAACCTCACTTTTTGCTGTGTCAGAATCACAAGCTAAACGCCAACAGCGTCCTGAATGGAACGTCCATGTCATGCAGGTGATCCTCCTGTGCGAGTTCTACAGCCGGTTCCGAGGATCGAGGGCAGTCACCCGCACGTCGGAGCCCTTCCAGTCGCTATACTCAAGGGTGAGTAATCCTTCCTTCTCCCCCTTTTCCGTTTCTCATCTGTTGGTTCCCTCACATGCTCTGCTCTTCAGGATCATCTCTTTAGTCTTGTTCTGTCACCTCCCAACAAATATTGGCGCCAATACTCAACGTCTTCCTCACAGGTGGCCAACTCACAAACATCGGTCGATTGCGGTACTTCTACTGGCACCAGCCACCGACATTGGGAGGAATGGATCGTTACCGAATCTCGCCGGAGACTTCTTGCTGCCTGTTTCGTTCTTGATGTCCACACATCCTTGTACCATGAACATTCTACTTTGCATCATTTCCTTACGCCAACACCCCCCATACCCTTAGTGAAGCCCACTCAGCATCTTTGGGCAGCCCAGGACCCCGAGGCATGGGAGACCCTTGTGAGCTCGGACCCAGCTCAGCTCAAATCTGCCTCTCTCGCCGATGAAGAAATCACCGCCGGCCATGTGAGCTCGGCCCCACCTTTAGATCTAGGGGTATATGTAGCCTCGGAGGCACTCCGCTTGCCACGCAGATCGCCCGCTTCAGCCATGAACATCTCGGCAGATCTAGATCTTGACTCAACGAAGCGGATGTGCAACTTATTCCCTGGATCTGCAGTTGCCAACACCTATCTAGCCCTGCACCATACCCCTCTTCGCGACTTGCTTGCCGTCAGCGGCGACAGCTGGTTATTTTCAAGGAAAATCCTAGACCCGGAGGATTTCCAACGGCGCAAAGTCAGCGTTAGGACATGGAGTAGCAGTGTTCATGCCGGAGCTGCTTCCACTTTTGCCGCCAAGGCTCTTTTGGCTTTCCTTACTAATGATAATACACCTAATACTCAGAATTCGACGGAGAGAAACCAGCAAGGAGGAGAAGGGAACATGTTAGACATCTCAGATTACTGGGCTCTGTATGTCTGCGCCCTCATCTGCTGGTCCATTGGCCACCGGACGACGAGGGGCGCCATGGGGCGAGGGGGGAACGACAATGCTGGTTTCTCGTCCGCGTCTACACATAATACTAATTCGGCCACCTACCAAGCGGAGATCGAGGCTAAAGGATGGCTGAAGACGGTGGCAAGCTTGAGCCCCGAAGCAGCAATCCAGAACGTGCGGGGCCGACGGGAGGCCCTCGGTGTTATCGCTATGGTGCGAAGGAGACTCGAGAGTGAGACCGTCGGCGGCAAAAGCAAACTCCTTGTCGACGCTGTTCGCGTGTTGAAGACTCTCGAGGAGGACCCTAATAGGGGGCGCTTCTAAGGGATGCGCGAGAGAAAACGTTGGGGGGTGTGATTTCCGTTGTCACCTGATTTCTTTTCCTTTCCTTTCCTTGCGTTCCTGTTTCCACTTTCCGCTTCCTCTCTACTTTCGTCGTTCTATATTAGTTTCATTTCTTCGTTTTCATATTTATATGTCTCACCCTTCTTTAACGGCCTTCTCTTCTTTTTTATTTATTTATTTATTTCATCTATTCACTTACGCATATAGACGCATGACGGAAGCGGATATACCACTGTAACACTAGCACTATACGGTACGCATAGGGGGAGGATAAGGTCATGGTCAAGAGCTACTACGCATTGGACTTACTGAATGAGGGCGTTCGCTGAGAGGCCAAATTTTTTTTTCCCTTTCTCCATACCCTTTCCATTTCCATTCCTTTTTTCCCTTGCTTTCTCTTCATAGCGACATGAGATGACGACGGGAACGATGTATGATAGTGTTTTGACTTTTAACGATGGGGCACATGAAGGACACACAAGGTCGCCACGGGAAAATACCACCATCCTTTGCCTCTTCCTGATCCGACCCAATTTCTCTACCATGCCCCTTCGGATTTAAGCCCTGTTCTACCTAAGTTTATTTATAGCTCTTATGTCCACACCCCGGGGGGGCACTGACTAAACAACACTTACCTAGCAAGGGCAAATATAAAACAAGAGTTACCAGCAGCTTGCACATCCAATGTACTGTATCATCGTCCCCATCCTCGTAGCATCTAATATCCGGAGCCTTATCTGAGCAGCCTCCAGGTTGACAACAGATGGCACAGTGTAGATGGCGGTCAGCAAATAGCTACAGACCGCCAAGAGAGCCTGCTGTTCGAGGTCCCACGCTGCCCAATGACGTACATCGGTCCTCCCTGGCAGATAAGAAAAGCCAGCCGCGAGAAAAATAAAACAGGGTCCAATTTGGAGATGCATACGCTACTGCTCCTACGTGTACAAACAAACAATGAGCGAGGGGACATAGCCGGTATATAGGGCCTTGCGGAGAACAATAGGTATCGTACCTAAGTACTCGACTCGGGTCATCTTTGCCTTTCCTGTATGCAAACGGAATGTTGCCATGGATACTGCTACTACATGCGAGCCTGAGACATGATGGTACCTAAGTAGGCTACGTTCATATCAGGAACCGAGAAAATACCCTTGTACTAGCCGGGTAGAAGAGGCATGGGCGGATATCCTAACGGTCAAACAACAATTCGCTGTCTTCTTTAGTCTACTGTAAATGGTCTAAACATGTGTTTAGGCGCTTACAAATGTAGCTTTACTATTACTCTAGTCTCTGTTCACTACGGTGCAAGTCGTGATCAGAGCCAATGCGGCTTAGAGACAACCAAAAGGGCAAAAAGAAGCAAAAAGATACTAATGTACTCCGTAGCGGCTCGCACATTACAGATCGTGATGCATCCATGCAAGTCATAGTGGGGCGCTCTGAAAGGGTAAGGTTAGGCACCTTTGTCTAAACGCTTGTGAACACACTAACTATTGATATTGGTTGCTAATACATATCAAGAATCAACCCATGTAAGTACTTACTTAAGGTAGGTAGAAGAGTGATACAGACGGAAGTTACAACACACCTAGGTAGTAGCCCGCTGTCTCCCGGATTACCTAGGTAGGTAGTTAGCCTATGATGATAGCAGGAATATGTAGCTGAGTACAGCAGTAAGTATAGCGGCGGGGTCAGCGAGGTCAGCGAGGTCAGCGAGGCTCGCCAGTCAGTCGTCGGTGATAAGTTAGTGATTGATCGCGAATGAACTGGTGGGACCTTTTGAACCTCCCCCTGTCATCACACCTACCTTAGGTACCTACCTAACCTTCCAAGTTCTCCGCGCTTCCAGCCACCGTGGACGCATACAAAGGAAACTAGTGTAGCCGGAGCTCCCCAAGCTCTACTACTAACTCCTTCTCAATCCCTCCGTCCAACTACCTAACAATTTAGTTACCTTAGCTATCCCTATCCTACTACGTATACCTACGTATCTCCTGCGCGCTGCAAATTTGTGCCCCTAAGCTAGAGAAAAAGCAAAAGAATTCTTCCGTCTCTTTGCTCTATAACCTATATACCCTATATATATTTCTGCTATACCTCCCTCGTCTGCTTTATCTAGGTACCTACTATGGGAAGCTTCGTTTTTAAGTGGTAAGTCGCAACCCTTCGTCTTCGATGGCGGGCGACAGCATAAGGAGATCCGGGCCGAAGAGCGCATCCATTATGGCAGTCGCCGACAGCCAGTTTAAGCTCTCTTTGTCTTTCTTGCACTCTATGTCTATGTCCCACAACCTCAATCACTGACCTCAAGGGCGCCTCGTACCCTCGGAATGACCCTTTTGTTGGGTCCTTGTGATACTCGAGCGGTCGCCTTGCGAACACAATTGAACCTGTTGCTAACGGGCGCTCGTCGCTGCTGTTGATAGGAATCATCCTGCCACCGAAGTCTACGTGACCGGTACTTTCGACGACTGGAAGAAAACTGAGAAGCTGGAAAAGGTTGGCGACAGCTTCGAGAAAACGGTCGCCCTGCCCGACGCCTCGAGCAAGATTTTGTACAAGGTTCGTCGCTTTACATATAGTTTCTACGTCGCCATCGTCGAGTTCTTCCTTGTCACCTGCCAATGCGTCTGTCTCCATTGATGTCGATTGTGTTCATTCACCACGACCCGGGTTCATGTCCTGGAGGGCAGCTGGCGGTTGTCTGTCTGGGTCCCAGATAGGCCCAAGACCGCCCACCGCTATTTCCAGCCTACCAATGTTTTGCCCAACCAAGCACATTGATTGTACCATCATCGTCGCCGCTCCAGTCTCGTTCAACGGCCTTGTTATCAATTACCAATCTATACTACGCACGTGCAATGTGAGGCAAGTCGCCTAATCACACATCCGGGGGCGCAAATAGTACCAAGGGCTTATGACGCAATTGGGGTCATGGAGTTTCCTAGCTAGCATTTGCTGGGTACCTCAGTGGCGTGAGCGGTGACCCTGATAGGTCAATTGGGGTGAGATGCATTTGCCCTAATTAGGATCTCTATTGTCCAAGACCTGCACGTCGACGCCTACGCAAGTGCTGCGCGTATGGATCTCTGGGATATCGATGGCTACGCAGGCACGTGGCGAGCTCTAGACTCACAACAGGGAAACGCGGACATGGCGGGCGAGCAGGCAAACACATTATAGCGGGACTAGCATTCCTCGAGCCCTACGGCCATGCATTCCAGCCCCCAACCGAGACGGCTAGTCCTCCAATCGCACGCTACTGCTCTCTGTCTACCTGTTTTGCTCATTAGCTTGTCATGGGAACCGGTTTTACGCGTCCCTAGCCTGTCTGGTGCTTGCTTGAGTGTACTATGATGTACTAAGCTTTGTGTACTTTGTATCCCCTTTTTAAGCTCCGGCCCGGAAGTCTGACTAGGGTCCCTTCTTAAACACTATCAGGCCCCCAATCCCAACACCATCTCCACGCTTACAACCTCTCTCCTTACCACTTTGTCTGTACTGACTGAGATCCCCCGTATAGTTTGTTGTCGACGGCGAATGGGTAACTGACCACACCGCGCCAAAAGAAACTGACGCGAGCGGAAACGACAATAACGTGTTAACCCCCGAACGAATTGTCTCGGAAGCTCCCGCTATCACCGCTATAATGAGTTCAGCCGCACCAGTTTCCACCACGGCCGCCTTGGCCGCCGATGCTCCCTTAGAAAAGAAGGAAGAGACTCCAGCGGCCGCAGAGAGCGATGTGAAGGACGAGAAGTCCGACTTGCCCGGAACCTTCCCCGAAACACCTGCTGCCGAACCCAGTAATGAAGGGAGCTTCGGTGTTAATCCGCTTCCCGCTGCTGCGGGCGCTGTTAACCCTATCAAGCTTGCCCCTGGAGACAAAATCCCTGAAGATATCGCTGCCGAGGGTACCAACAGCAACGTGAAACTAGACCCCGAATCCTATGAAAAGAGTGACACACTTCCAGGTATGTACCTAATACAATCACCATCAGGCCGCTCTCGCACAGGGTAACTCGACATATTGACTTTGACACAGGGGGCGTACCTGTTACCTTCTCTTCGGCTGCTCCAGCATCCACCACTGCTGCCCTGGCAGCTGATGCGCCAATCGAGCACAAGGTGCCCGATGTTGTCAAGGAAAGCCAAGAGAAGGCGATGGCCAGTCCCGAAGCGAGTGCAGTGCCTGAGGAGGTCGAGGAGAAGGCAGCTGTCGAGAAGGAGCTGCTAGACAAGGTCAAGGAGGCTCCATCCACCTCGGAGGGTACCGCCGGCAAGGGGACCGAAAAGACTGAGGACGTTGTTACTCCTGGCGAAGCTGCTGCATCGATTGTTGCCGCTGCGTCCGCGGCTGCTGGTGCTGCCGTGGCCGGGGCCGTCATTGCCAAAGATATCGCTGTGGAGAAGACGCAGGACGCTATTTCAGCTGCTCAGACTACCGCCACTTCCGCTGCCGCACAGCTCCCTGATTCAGTCAAGGACCAGCTGCCCGAATCCGTTCAGAATACAATCGGCGCCACCCAAAAAGAAGAAGTCCGAGAAGAAGTATCGCCTGAGGCGCCTACCCAAGTCAAGGAATCTATTGCTATTGCTGGCGAATCCCCAGAGGCAGCGGCCAACACAGAAGCGATTGAGGAGAAGAAGGCTGTAGAATCTGAGCTGTTGAAGGAAGTCAAAACTGTTGATGCCGCGGCAAACGGGGAGCCCCGTGAAGAAGAAGTCTCGTCAGAAGTCCCCGCCGCAGTCAAGGAGTCTATCGCCATATCAGGAAGATCCCCAGAGGCTGCCACCAACGCGGAGGCCGTCGAGGAAAAGAAGGCTGTTGAAACCGAGTTGTTGGAAGAAGTCAAGCCCACAGAGGCAGCCGGTGAGCCCGCTCAGAAGGATGTCCCTGCGACGACGACCGAGGCACCGGCGGCAACCGAAGCTCCTGAAACAAAGGAAACCCCCGTACTGGCTGTTCCGGCCACAACGGAAGCACCTACTACTTCAGTGGCTGCTGCTACCACAGAGACTCCCGCCGATGCATCTAAGCCGGCCGAGCCGGCGAAGGCAACAAACGGCGCTAAAGCCGCCGTTGACCCAACAACACCGGCCAAACCGACGGAGGCTGCCACTCCGTCCAGCAGCAAGGCAAGCGACAGTCCGGCAAACGGGGAAAGGAAGAAGAAGAACCGGCTCAGCGCTATGTTCGGCAAGGTGAAGGCGAAACTCTCGCACAAAAACTAGGCGGCCCCGCCGATGGCCAGGCTCGATTGCTTTTCCGTCCGTGTTCCCGGTTGTTTTGGTCAAGTTGATTTCCTTTGAAGCTCATGATTCCCCAAATGCGTCTCCCCCCCCTTAGTAGATGACGACGGCGGATCGGCATCGCGCACTTTAGGCATCTAGCGTACGTATATTAAATATGTATCGATACAAGTTTGCTTGGACCTATCTCACTAGAAAAATAATTACGTGGCTATACTTTACTAGATAAGCAGATTGATGTTTCTGTGATTGCTGTGTTGCTTTTACATCTTGTTAAAATAATGTGTAGTTAAGTGTGTCTAGCGTGCTTAAGCTTCTAGACATTCCAATGTGAGAACGCTAGCAAAGATAAAAAGCTACTAGTATTATGATAATTTAAACAGCATAAGTAAGTGTATTGCCGAGCTAGTAACTAAGCCGCCAGGTAATGTGCTTGTTTAATGTATCAAACTTTAGGAGAAAAGAACAGGAGAAAAGAACAGGAGAAAAGAACAGGAGAAAAGAACAGGAGAAAAGAACAGGAGAAAAGAACAGGAGAAAAGAACAGGAGAAAACCCGAAGAAAACAGTGATCTGCTCTAACTTCACCAAAAAATCATGGAAAGAAATGAAATGTCAAAAGATAGAATTCTACCGACAACGACAGGACTCGAACCTGTGACCCCGAAGGGATATGATTTCTAGTCATACGCTTTAACCACTCAGCCACGTTGCCTTTGATAAAGAGATTAGACAGTATTGGGTTACAGGTAGTAGCTTGCGTGAGGATACCTAGGGTCCGATGTGGAGAGAGATGATATCCACACGTGCAAGTGGTTTCCATTGCAAGAGGTGCACCCTACCCCGCCAAGTAGCTTTGCTAACCGGAACCGTCTAGATAACTTATTGCTAAGACTCTTCTTCTAAGCTATTTAAACAGGAGACTGTGATATTAGCTAACCAAGGTGAATAAATAATCCTGCTTCTAGCATAGGTGACGCCAGCAGTAATGAAAGGTTTCGAGCAGCAGCTAAGGGGCATATGTCGGAGCATGGTGTGCTTGGTTGGTTCTTGCCCGAGAAGGTGTATATAACCTGCCTTGGTATGCTACTTGTACTGTTGGTAACTTAGTACCTAGGTAGGTACCTAAGGTACTTGTATAAGTGGGCTGACTAAGTACCTATCTAAGCGTGGATGATGGACTGGGTGGCCCACCGTACCCGCCCAGATTGTGGCGTTTGAATGGAGAATTCAAGCTGGCCTCCATCATCATATCAACGACCCCCGTCCCCGTTAACCTACTACTACGGTAACCTGGTAGCCCTTGGCCCCGCCGAGTCGTGACTCCTCGGGTCCGTACCACCTTGGGGTCCGTCTGCTGAGGCCCTTTCTCTTCCGCATCTACTTCGAACCATCTACCTAGCTGCCCATCGACACCGGTTCGTAGTGTTTATATCCATCCGAGTCTCGACAATCACCACTTGTCGCAGCGTGTCGTGGCATTGTCTAAGTCATCTTAACTACCTGCCGGTCGTGCTTGGCACGTCACCACTATGAGCTCTGGTGGTTCGAGCAATCTGGGAGCCAAATCCCTCTCGACTCCGGCATCATACAGCCCTTCTACACAGCAGATATCTACTCCACAGTCTAGCTTCGATTCCGGCTCGCGGCGATCCGGTCTGTCGAGTCCGTCCTTCCCAATCTCAGCTGCCGCGAGGAAAGGACAAGCGTCGAGGAAACAGCACCGGAATCAGCGGAGGCCAAACTGGAACCCGGATGATGACGACGCCATGGCAGAGATCGTAAGTCGACACACTAGCACTGCTCCGTTTTATTCATTGAGGAAATGACTGATCGCAGCGGGACAGAGAGCCGTCCGGAATGCCTCGAGTCGCCGTGGACAAACGTCCATTACGCACCTTCTAAACTACTCCGTTCCCTCTCGTCACTACCAAGACCACCACAGAGCAGCCCGCCGGCATCCTACATGGAGCACTGGCTCCGGCTATCATGCTGTGGATAAGGCCAGGTTTGTAACAGCCACGGCCCCCTGAATCTCTCTCAATGCAATGCTAAGACGGCCTGGTCAGGTTTGTCCATGCCAATTACCGCTTCGTAGTCTCGCCGACGGGCAATTACAGCTCCCAGGCTGCCGATGCCGACAAGCACCTTGAGTGGTCCGACGTGCTCCAGATCATCGCCTCTTCCAAATCGCAGACGACCTCCTGTCCCATATGCTTCTGCGATCCCGTAGCCCCTCGCATGGCCCGCTGCGGCCACATTTTCTGCCTTCCCTGCCTCCTGAGGTTTATGAACTCGACAAACGACGACGAGCCCAGTCCCAGGAAAGAGGCACGCTGGAAGAAGTGTCCTATCTGCGATGACACATTTCGGCTCTCCGAAGTCCGGCCAGTTCGTTTCTATGAGGGCCAAGAGAACCCCTTACCCGGTGTTGGGGAAGATGTTGTACTACGATTGATGGTACGCGAGGCTGGGTCTATATTGGCGCTACCAGACGAGGGAGGAAGTGACGTTGCGAACTTGGGCGAGGATATCCCGTGGCATTTCGCCGCCAGCGTTATGGATTATGCTCGGATCATGAAAGGGACCACCGAGTACGTCGTCGAACAGTTCGAACGCGAGATGAAGGATCTACAGAGGCAGGCCCTAGAAGATGAACTGCAGTATGGTGTCGAGGAGGGCGATTGGCCCCACCGGGCTATACGGGCAATTAACACGGCTAAGGAAAAGATGAAAGATCAGAAGCAGGAGGTGGAATCAGTGCCTGCTTCGGCAACCTTAAAATCCAAACATGCTGCCAAGCAGAAATTCCATTTCTACGAAGCGCCTCCGCACCTGTACCTGTCTCCCCTCGATATTCGCATCCTCAAAACGAAGTTCGGCGACTTCTCGGATTTCCCATCGACGCTTCTTCCCCGGGTGGAGCATATATCGACCGGTCATGTAGTAGACGATGCCTTGCGGAAAAGGGCAAAATATTTAGCACATCTTCCTCAGGGGTGTGTTGTGAGCTTTCTAGAGTGTGACTGGACAGACATAGTGCCTTCCGAAATACTGGATACATTCGCCAATGACTTAGAACGGCGCAGGAAATTGCATCGGGACAAAGCAGCACAAGAGGAGCGGGAAAGGATACAAGCCGATCGCTTAGAGGCCGCGGCCATCGGTCGAACCACCCGACGTCATTTTGATAACCTCAATGGAGACAGCTTTGAACTTGCTCCTGTGATGAACTCGGAGGATTTTCAACCTTTAGGCCCGCCTGCCGGGACGTCCCCACCCAACCCGCGACCGGGTTTTGAACAGCTTGCTGACATGTCCACGAGCCCAACGACCTCAAGGACGGTATGGGGCACACCAGCCATTCCGGTATCGCCTGACCTTAAACCAGTTTCAGAGCGTCCGGCAAACGATGGGTGGCTCAAGGACGACGATTTCCTTGGAGCAGCAGAGATCGCTATGCAGATGGAAGCCTTTGGCTTGGATGGTGTTGGCTCGGCATCAGGGTCGGGCACTCCGACAGGGGCTACTGGCGGTAAGAAAAAAAGGAAACAGAAAATCACACTAATGAGCACTGGTGGTCGCCGGGGCACATGATATCAAAACGAGAACGAATCAATTTCAATTGATCTCTCCATCTGACAGCCTTGAACGCAAGAGCGTGGTTGTGACGGTAACTATCATTCTGAGGTGTTCGGCGCATGCAAGGTTAAACTGAGGGCAAAGACGCTTACGGTGGCGGCCCAAGAATCACAGTCCAATACTGTCCCACCTGAAGAATTCCGCATTAAATATCGAAGCCCCCCAAAACCCTCAAATCGTTACAAATACTACTTAGTCTAGACGAAAACAGCAACACTTAATTCGAGAGACGAGGCATGATAGCTTCGTCTGATATCGCTATCCAGCCCGTCCGCTAACGTTGTAAACTGTCCGCTTCTTATCTTATCTCCAGCTCCCCGCTCGTTAACAGGCCGTAACATGACGTGCCAAGAAGGCATGTGTAGGTAGGTATTGTATGGACAGAACAGAATAGAATAGATGTATAATAGGCAAGCATGTTCTTATCTACCTAGGTACACAACCACCTCCTACCTTGGTATCTAGTATCTCACCACAAACAACGATTATTTTCAAGTCGCCGATAGTTTTCTTACCTGCCTACACTATCCGACACCCGTCGAGTGATCCACAAAAGAGCAATTAATGAATCAGATATGGAGGAGGATGGTCATCTCCCGCCAAGCCTGCACATAGACCCCCCGCTCTTCAACTCGGCCAACCCCTGGGCTACGACGCTGGAGCAGCTTCGGGATCTATACCGCTGTACCGCCACGGGTGCCGTGACGACGCGCACAGCGCTTCTAGAGGGATTCCCGCATGATGAGGGCGTGCATCGGTATGCGATCTTCGAGGCAGGAACGCATCGGGTTTCAGGGGGTGGCGAGGGCAAGGATGGGGATAGGGGGAATGCGAGCTTGAATACCTTGGGGTATAGCCCTATACCACTAGATGGGTATCTGGGGTTCATACGGCAGATTGATGAGGAAGTGAACACGGAAGAACGGGTGGAGGGTGAGGAGAAGAGGCTGGGGAAACTGGGGAAGAGGAAACCCTTCATCGTCTCCGTCACCGGCACCCCCGACGAAGTGGCAGAGTGCTACCGCCGCGTCGCGTGGTGCGCGGGGGAGATTGGGATCCCGCTTGCGGTGGAGATCAATCTCTCCTGCCCGAATATACCCGGGAAACCACCGCCTGCGTACGAAGGAGAGGCGCTGAGGGGGTACGTGAGGCGGGTTGCGGAGATCGTGGCGGAGGAGAGGGGCAAGGATGGAAAGGGGAAGGGGTTCGCGATCCCTTGGGGTGTGAAGACACCTCCGTATACGCACGCCGGACAGTTTGACATGTTCGTCTCTGCGCTGCGGGATTGCGCCGTGTCTTTGTCGAGAAAAGGGGATGGTGGGGTGCCGATATGTCCCCTCGCCTTCGTCACGGCGACGAATACCCTCGGCTCGTGCCTCTTGCTCGGCGGAAGCGGAAGCGAAAATGCTACCAAGACTGAGAAGACGTTATCCCCGGTCCTACCAGACCTAGGAATAGGCGGGCTGGCCGGGGCCCCGCTGCATCCGCTCGCGCTGGGAAACGTTGCCACGCTCCGGCGCATGCTGGACGCGAATACGGAGACGAGGCATGTTGTTGTGCTTGGGATCGGCGGCGTCGCGGATGTGGGGGGGTATAAGCGGATGAGGAGTGTCGGCGCGGCTGCTGTTGGGGTCGGCACGGCGCTGGGGATTAGGGGGTTGGGTGTTTTTGGGGAGATTAGGGATGGCTTGGGGGGTGCGTGGGAGAGGGAGGGATAGGGGTTGGGGTTGGGGCTGTGGATTTGTACACCTACGGCAGATAGTGGGATTTGTTGATGACTGGATATGGTATGCTTTAATACGTAGGTGAAGATCCAACTTGGAGGATGGAGTTCTTGGATAGTGGTGGTTGTCATAGGTGCGTGGAAAGTCATTAGAACTACCTATGCCATGAAGCTTGTTGTACAGGCGTTGTACAGGCTAGAAAATGCTTAGCCTGTTGTGTTAACTTGTCTCAGGTCCTATCCCTCGCCATAGGAATAGTACAACTTCAAATCACGAGTAAAGATACTCCGTTACTAGGCACGTTGTGTCTTTGCTTATGTAGAATATAAAGCTGGCTGGCGCTAATATAGCGTGGGTCAGCAGTATTGTCAGTCCATATATTTATTTTATCATCGTGAGAAAGCCCGTCTTGTCCGGGAGCTCGACAGGCGCATAGACGTCCAGGATTTATTTTCTCTAGATATCTATGTTATTTCGAATCTCTAATTTATATAGCAATGTATGAGGGACAGTGCTTATATAAGTAACCCCTCACGGTGGATTCTTTGTCAAATACTGCATCGCGTCAACACCATAATTACCAACCCCCAATTGACAGGTTTCTAATTTCCGCCGACATGATTGACAGCCAATAATTCGGTGGAGCCCACCGGGCCATGCCGTCCCAAGGGTCCGAAAACACCTGGACGGCAAGAACCTCATTCTGAGCAACGAGTTCCGCTCCCAGTGGCTTCGTCCAGGATCATGTCGTGGCGATCAAGGTGCTCGCCTGCTTCTCCCGCCATGTTTCTTGATTCCGTGCAGGCAGACCCGAAGACCCTGGCCCTCTCGTAAATCGTGGCGAATGCTTTCAGCTTTCATTGGCGCGAGCCGAGGCCCATGCACCGGTCCGGCGGCCAATGCATACAAAGGGTTGCAGCAAGCAAGAAAACGAAAAGTATATCCCGGCGCCGATGCAAGGAAAGCCTTGAGCATTTGCTGTTTGGACGGACGATATTGGGTTCCGCTTCCCGTTCCTAACGCTTGCATATCTGTGTGTGATTTCGTAATTCATAGCATGGAATTAAGAGCTGGTCTAATTTCATAAGATTTAATGCAACAGTGTCTGCGAGATCACGCGGTCGTGGTGACGCTCATCTTATTCCATGCGACGGTATCAAGGTCACCATCATTTCTATTGGATCTCATCTGACAAGATGAAACGAGAGCAGCTGGCTCATCAATCGGTCCATCTTCGTCTGAATCTATGAGTCTAACCTTGTTCTGGCTCTACTACCAGGTAGTCTAGGTCAAACCACCCGTCGGGTTCAATCTAATGAAGCTCGACGACGGTTGGCCGATATTGCTTGCTATGCAGGTATACTACTACACCAAGAAGCGCAAATTAGCTAGAACGCAGCTCATATATAGCGCCGTGCGAGATTCTGCCTTGGGTATGACGCATCACGTACTTCATTTATGTATTAGCAAACCTAGGTACTACTTCTCTCCGATAAATTCACATGGCTTCACCGGGTCTCGGTTGGACCTTCTCGTGCCAAGGTTCCCGCACTCTTAAGGGGCCATCATGATCGGTGTTCAGGCATCCCGTCTCTTGTCTGAATATCTATCTGTCTACGCTCACTTGTACACAATACTGTAGTTATACTACGCTCGTTAACTATCCTTCCTCAGCGACCTACTATACGATAATTCTTCTCCTCTCTACTCTCGCTGTTGAATACTTCACATATACATACACTTGTTGAACTAATATCAGGACATAATGAAGGCGACTATCTTTCCCATCGCCGTCCTGGCCGCCGCCGTCTCGGCTGACACGACCACGACTACGGCAACCACGACTACCACGGCGTGTGCTGCGGAGGCTATCCTCGATGCGTGCCTCGACACGACCGAGAGTTATCTCAGCCTGTGTCAAAGCCAGGATTATAGCTGTCTCTGCGACAAGTACACCGCTATCATGACGTGCGTCTCCTAGAAGAAAGTGTTCTGTTGTATGGATTGGCTAAATAGAACGATAGCTGCTTCGCCAACTGCCCGAACGACGACCGTCAGTACGCTCTCGACAGTGAGCGACAGCTGTATTGGTGAGTTCTGAACCAGTCACTTAATTCATTTTTCGGCTCAGCGATGTATCCGAATATCTAATCATTTCATTCATGCGTCGAATATCATTATATCTCCCTTTCACGAAAATAATATATATAACCTCCTCTCCGGGCCCCTTTTCCGTAAAATACAGTCTAACTAACATCAAACCCCAAAAACAGCGCCAACGCAAGCGCCTTCTCCACCAAGACGTCGAACCTCAAGACGTCGAGCCAGAGTAGTTCGGTCGAAACGAACTCGGCCACGACGACCGGCTCGGCTTCGAGGTCCGCCGACGACGCCACCACGACGTTCGGCAGCAGCGGCGACACGGCGACGGACGGCAGCTTCCCGACGGCCACCGCAGGCGCGGTGAACATCGTCGCGGCCGGACAGCACGGCCCCGGGCTGCTGGCTGCTTTTGGCATGGCTGCTGCCGCCCTGTTGTAAGGGGAGGGGAGAGAAAAGGGAAAGAATAGAAGCTGGGGGTTGAATAAACACACTTTTGGGGTATACGGCCTGGTTAATATTTAAACCGTTTTTTTAAGTCTTGTTATGAGGAAGCGTGGTGTGAAAGTTGGATGGTTTGTGTGAGTTGTGGTGGTGGCGTTAGCGTTGGCGCGTGAGATTACGAGTAGGTGCCCGTGGTGAGACAGAAAGAAGAAGAAGAAGAAGAAAGCATATTGAAGCGAAACACGAGTTATTTCCCGCGTGATATGAATATCTCGGACTCTCTAGATCAGAGTGATCCATCTTCGGGCCACGAACTCGTCAGCCTGGTTTGTTTTAGTAGGAGGTAGGCTGGTCTTCATATATCGATCAAGGGCTTGGAATATACTGCTGTCTATGCATCTCTTCATATCTGCCCGGTACCTTGTCCTCAACTTTGCTCTTCTTTTCTATTTCGTTTATATGCTCATCGCGTACTACCTAATTAATGATGGTCGATCGTCGACTCGTACGTCTCATCTCAGAATACCAATTTAATATACTTGTCCCTTAGTGTTCGATTGTAACTCGGTTTGCCTACGTATCCCCTTTTCGGCTTGCTTCTACCGAAGAGCAAAGGCGTGGAAGGTACACAGATAAATACCACTGTAAAACATCCACATTGGGACAGTGCCGACGGTGGGCCATTGGGGCCACTTCCGCCAAAACGTAGAACTTAGTTCGGAAATTAAGATTACCCCGCTTACACTTTTCTACTCGTAATTTTATAGAATTATCTAATTTTTTATTAATAAAATATTTTATTTTTTATTTAATATTAATAATTTTTATAATAAAATTATAGTATTATATAAAGCTAAAACTTTTATTTTTAAAATCTTTTATTATATTAATTAAAATAACTATAACTATACCCTTTATACGCTAAAACGTTATATTTAAAACTAAAACTTAAGCCGCTAAGATTAATTTTAATTTAATAAAATCTTTTTTAAGATTTAGTTTTTTTTTTTTATATAAAGCTAAAAAAATAAATTTATTTAACATAATTTAGTTAAAGCTAGGTATTTTATTGCTTGTTATACGATTAAACGTATACGCTATAAATATAATATAAAGTAGTAGTATTATTTAAATAAAAAATATAATAACGCTATATAACGGGTAATAAAATAGCTTAAGCAGTATATATAATAAAGTTTTTTAACTTAAAGCTTTAGAAAAAACTATTTTTATAAATTCGTATAAACTTAAGCTAGTATTATTATAAATAAAAACTAGTTTTATTAATATTATAAAACCTGCTAGCTAAAACTTATATAATAACGTAGTTAATTAACTATTTATTAGTTTAAAAAGTATATAATCTTTAGCTTAAACTTTATATAATATTTTAACAAATATATAAAGCTTTAAAAAATAAGGATTAAAATAAATATTATATAATATATATTTAAAAAATATATATTAATTATTTTTTTAAATTTACGCTTATATTAATATTTATTTGTGTTAAATTATTTAAATTTACGTTAAGCTTTTTATATATACTACTATAAATATTTTAAAATAGTTTTTTTATATAATAAATTACGCAAGCATACAGCTATTATTTACACGGGTAAATATAAAAATTAAGACTGCTTTTTTCGCCGGCGCTTAAAGTCTTTTTATTAAATTAAATAGGATAGCTATAGCGTATAACGGCCTAAATAAAGTATAATAACTTTATTAATAAAATAATTATTTATTTTTATACTATATATAAGGTTTAAACAAATAAAATTAAAAAATTAAATACTAGTAGTAAACTTTTTATATAAGAATAACTAATATATAAATTCTTTTTATTAAAAAATTAAATATAATAAAGCTTTTAAATACTTATAATAATTAGGATTTTATTACTATATATATAATTTATAAGCTTATACTTCGTATGGAAATTATAAAGTTTATATAACTATAAAATAATTATATAATCTAAAAATAAAAATACTAGCTATATATTATTTCCGGAAAGCTTGCTAAAATTTATAAAACATCTTAAATAAATTAAAAAATTTTTATACTAAAAAAATTATTTACTAAAGTTTTATTTTATATAATAGTTTAAGCTTTAAATAATATTAAAATTAATATATTTTTTTTTTTTAAAATAAAAATATAATATAATACTTAATTAAAAAATATAAAATTTAATAATAAACTTTATATAAAAAAAGATTATAAACGTTTATATTTATATATATATTTTAAACTTTACTGCTATATATAATAATATATAGCTTTTAGCTAAAAACTATAGCTTTTATTAACTTAATATTTTATTAATAATTTTAAAAAATATATATATTAAATATATTTAATTTATTATTATATAATAGCTAATTTATTTAAATAATTTTATTATAATAAAACTACTTAGTTTTTAAAAAAAAAATAACTTAAATAAAACCTTTATTTTTTTAAATATATTTATTAGTATTTAATATAATTATAAAAATTTAAATAACTAAGTATATATTATATAATTTAATCCTTTAATTAAGTATTTTTTTTTTTAATTAACTTTTTTAACTTATATATTTTAATAACTAGTACTAGCGCTATATAACAAGCTTTCTCGGCTATTTTTTATTTTAGTTTTAGCTTAATAAAAGGTTTTATTATATAATAAGCTAAACTTATTTTTAAATTTAAATTTAATTTAAAATCTATTTTAAACTTAAATTCTAAGTTTAGTTTAAAGCTTAAGCTAAATAGCTTTAACTTTTTTAAAACTAAAATAAATAAAAAACTATTATTTTAAGCTTATTTTATATAATATAAAAAAAGCTAAGTAAAAAAACTAAAGCTTAAAATAATATAAAAGTTTTTAGTTTAAATTATTAAAAAGTTTAGTTTTTTTTTAATAATAATATTATTATATAATTTTTAATTTTAAAGCTTATAATTTTTATAAAATAAGTTATTATTAATATTAAATTTATTTTTAAGTTTAGATTTTAGCTTAAGCTAAAGCTTTTTTAAAACAGATTAAACTTTTTAAATATAAATAAAAATAATTATATAAAAAGTTTTAATATTTTTAAAACAAAAAAATTCTTTATTTTTAAACAAGTTATTTATTATATAATTAAAAACGCTTAATTTATAAGTTTTAAATAAGTTAATTAATTTTTTCCTGTTTATTTTTATTATTATTTTTATATAATAGCTTATTAAGTTAAAATAAATATAATATTTAAATTTAATATTTTATTATATAAAAACCTAAAGCTAATTTTTTTTATTTTAAATAAATATTTTTAACAAATAAATAAACTTTTTAAACTAATATTAACTTAATTATATATTAATATATTTTATAATAATAAAAAAAAAATAAAAAAATATATATAGTTTTTTAACTTTATTATATAACTATTTTTTTTTTTATAATAATATAATAATTTTTAAATATTTATTTAAATTTTAATAGCTATATATAGCTATTATATAAGCTTCCGCTTAAATTTCTTTATAGTTTCTAGCTTTTATTATAATTTTTTTATATTTTTTTAAATATAATTAATATATTAATATATTATTAACGTTAAAATTATATAACTTTTAAAGTTAATCCTATACTTATATATATATTTAAAGTTTATAATAAAATAAATAAAAAAAAAAAATATTTAAATTAAAACTAATAAAAATAGTTTATAATAAAATTTAGAATAAAAAAAGCGTTATATAATACTTCTACTTTTAGGATAAGTTTTATTTATTATTATTTAAAATTTTAATAGCTTAAAGCTAAAAAGCTAAATAACTAAAGCAAAAAAAACTTTAAAAAAATTTTTTTTTTAAATTTTAATATATATAATATTTAATATTATTAAAGCAGAATATATTTATAAAAAAAAAAAAGTTTTTATTATAAATATTATTATATATAAAATATTAAAAAAATTATACGAAATAATAAAAAAATTATATAAAATAAAAAATTAATTATATAATATAAAAAAAAAAAATTAAAAAAAAAAATTAGAAAAAAAAGTTTTATATATATATTTTATTTGCTATATAGCTATAACGTATAATATTTATTATAATATATTTATTTATTATATTAAAGGTTTATATAATATATTTATATATATTTAAAAAAAAAAGTATATAATATTTTTATATAAAAAGTATATACTTATTTATATATACGTATAAATAATTATATGTATTTATTTATATATATATTTATATATATATTTATATAAATATTTAAAGCTTTTCCCTTTTTTTTATTTTATTTTTTTTTTTTTTTTTTTTTAAGCCTATTACTACTGCTGCTACTACTACTACTACTACCAGCAGCAACAACAATAATAATAACAATAATATTAATACTATTATTATTACTACTATTATACTATATAATATATAAGTTTTATTTTATTATATATATAATATAACTAACTATTAATATAATCCTTTTTCTGCTTTACCCCTCTCGCCCGCGCTTATTATAATACTAAACAATAATAATAATATTAAAAACATTAGCTAAAGCTTTAGCTAAACCGCTATATAATTATTTAATTTTTTTTTAAATTATATAATAATTAAACTAACTTATATTTAAATAATCCCCCTTTCCGCTTTTTTTTACCGGTGCTTAGGCTAACCTTAAACGTATTAACGTTTAAAAAGGCTAACAAAACTAAATTATTTTAATTCATTTTAATAGTTTAAAACTTATAGCTTTTTATTATAATATACTATAGCGTAGTATATTAGCTTTATAAAGCTATAACGTATAACTTATATAAAAAATATTAATAGCTAAACAAGTATTATTATATAAAGCATTATATATTAATATTTTTTTAATTATTAACTAAAATAGTCTGCCGCCTCGGCCTTATACTATTTATTTAATACAGGCAGTACAAAGCGTAAATAAGCTTATACGGCCTTTCCTTTATTATATTTATTTACTAAGCTATTTTAATAGTACGTACGCTAGGTATAAGTAGCGGGATTACACTGCTCGGTGCTTTATACGGGATGCTAGTCTTTATAGTTGCCTAGTTTACTAAGCGCCGCCGCCGCCGCTACTTCCGCCTTTACTTTAGCCTCGGGTTTTTTTAAGCTCTACCTAAAATTTTATTTAACTATAAATAAATATATTTTTTTTCGTATAATCTTATTTTTTTTTTAGTTTTTAGTTTATGCGGCTTTTAAATATATAGATTTTTATTTATTTATAAAGCTAAGTATTAAATATATTTAATAAAAGTTTAAAATAATTACTAGGTATTTTTTTATAATATTTTAAATAAATATTATTATTTATATAATATAATAATAAAAAACTAAAACCTAGTAATAAATAGTTTAAATAGTTTACTAACTTTAATTAATCTATTGTTTTATATAATAGCTATATAAATATAACCCTAATGCTAAGTGCCAAGTGCTAAGTGCCAAGTTCTACGTTTTGGCGGAAGTGGCCCTAATGGCCCTTCATAAGTGCCTCCCCCGCATCGGTTCATTATGTAGTCCAACCAGAGTGGTTATTATATCACTGCTCCCCCCCTCTTTCGCTCGCGCCAACTACCTACCTACTTAGGTAAGTACTTAGTAGGTATCAAACGGCCAAGCACCGACAACCCAACAACCGATAGCAATTCTTGTCAGGCGCTGCGTTATGTAGCCAATTGGAAATTAATCATGTTCTTCTAGCTTGCTATAGAATACCCCGCGTATCTACTTAGTAGTCAACTCTCAACCCCCAAAGTCGTTAAACAAGTTTCAATACCCTCGGAGAAAACAATATTAACACAGCGAAAACTCACAGAATAAAGCAGCAAGACAAACTTTGCGAGAGGCCAATTGAGCCTGGCAATGCTGGCGGGACCATAGATTCGTCAGCAACGGGCGAACAGACAAACAAACCCATGCCCGGTCAGGCCGAGGAGCAGCAGGGTGCCACAACATTCGAGGATATTAACGCTGCTACGCAAGGAGGCACCTTAATCTCTATTCCAAGCCATGTCCCATCTACCACAGACACTAAACGCGCATCCCAGACAATTCAGATTGGCCGTGGTGATAACCTAAAGACTCTGTACCGTTACTCTCCTCTGCCAGGACTTAAGGCTATACGCTTACTTCGTCTGCTGCCACATCAAAAGGAAAACGCTAGCATAGAATGCGAGCTATTTGACTACCCTTTGACAGGGCCGGGCGAAGGACCACATTTATATGAGGCGTTATCCTACGCATGGGGTTCTCAGTACAAACCTTATTCTATCTCAATAAACTCAAGTAAATTTCCCGTCACGGCAAACCTGTACACGGCATTGCTACGCCTGCGAGATCGTTTTATCGTACGGATCCTATGGGTAGATGCTATTTGCATTGACCAGCACAACGAGATAGAGAAGGCGGAGCAAGTTCAGTACATGGCCGAGATCTTTAGTAAAGCGAGCCGAGTAGTTGTTTGGCTTGGAGAGGCAGAAAACGACGGGGAACGAGCACTTGAAGAGATACGCTTTGCTGCAGATGAGGAGTCTACCGAGCGTTTGGTTGACGGATCGACCAAACAAGCAATTCTCGCATTGCTGCAACGGCCGTGGTTTGAACGAATCTGGGTAAGGAAGCAGAGGTTTAACAATCTGATTTGTAGTAATAACACTTTATAGGTGCTTCAAGAGACTGCTGCCGCTAGAAACGTTATAATCAAGTGTGGCTCTGCGGAGATCGATGGATACGCATTCTGCGTAGGTCTAAACTCAAGATCATTGAACCTCCTTTATCGAGATTCTCCAGACTTGCAGAGTCTAATTAGCTCGATAATATACCTCATCAAAGGAGCGACATTTCGGCCAAAAAGGGTACCGAGATCGTCAGGCGGGTTTTCCCTACACATTCGTCCCCTTAGCGACTTGATAGAGATGTTCCACACCCGCAAGGCTACCATTCTTCACGATAAAGTGATTGCCTTGCTCGGCATGAGCTCCGATGATCCGACTGCAGCCGGCTTGTCTCCTGATTACAAAATTCCATGGGAGAAACTCTTAGAGCGACTTATCAAGTTCTTACTTGGCGGGGAGGTATTGGTGAAGACTTGGGATAAGACGGAGATGGCGGTAGTCAAGAGCAAGGGCTATATTCTTGGTAAGGTGTTCTCGTCGGAAGATAAAGGCCCCAATGATAGACGACGAGTAGTTGTCACTATAAAGGATTCATCCGGGAACATGAGCCTTAAAAGAGAATGGACTCTACCAGCCTCGGTAAAGACAATTCAGTCAGGTGACCTCGTTTGCTTTCTACACGGGGCTCCAAAACCAACAATCATCAGGCCTTACAGGGATCACTTTTCTATTATCTTCGTCTCAGTCACCCCCTTAGAGAATACAGGCGAGAAGCACAACAACATTCTTTCACCAGAGCACCCATCAACTCTTCGTGACTTTTCTCTTGTCTGGGACTGGGGACAGGTCCAGGAAACGACACTAGATCGAGAAGATCGAGAAGAATACGACACTCAAATTGGCAGCCGAGTATTTGAAAATGCAAAGACAGAGGCAGGAGACCATCTGGAGAAGATAATCAGATTATTGAACACAGCGAAAATATTACAAGATGCGGAGGAGCACAAAAAGGCAGGAGAGAGGCTCCGAGACATCTTGGAAGGCTACGAGGAGGAGTTTGGCAAGAATGATTTGTGCATTCTAGAATGCAAGGAGAGACTCGCACAGATATACAAGAAGACCAGGCAATGGAAGGAAGCAAAAGAGCTGTTTGAACAAGTGATACATTCGAGAAAGCAAGTACAGGGGCTAGACCACGAAGATACAATAAGGAGTATATCCGACCTAGCAGCACTGTACAGGAACCAAGGCGATTTGGAATTGCTTCGAAGCGAAAACCTAACAACGTCACAAATGATGGCGATGCTCAACCAGTCCGATGGTGAGTCAAACCAGGGTCATCTAAATATCGATTTGCTACGGTTTCCATCGCTGACCAATGCGTATTCTGTGTAGTACAAGGTGAAGCGTTCTAAAGCGCCAATCGTTGTCAGCCGCATTGCTAATTTTAGGAATTAGTCGACGAATTTTATTTGGATCTATCTGGGGTTGACACCACGCAACACATCCTGTCTGATTTTGTGAAGAGTTTACTGGGCCGGATACGCACCACGAATGGTTTCCAGTTCGAAACCATCCTCAGGTATGTCCTGGTTCCCGAGCTCGGGGCTCAGGATGCGTTGCTGGGGGGGAGTATGCGAGCCGACCATGAAGAAGTGAAGGACATCTTTGCCATGTTGAAGGTAATGAAGGTTAAAGAAGTATTGGTGCTCTTAGTTTCGGACCGTCTGCGCAACCCCCACTCGGACGACGCAGTAGCCGAGTGTGTCAATGGATATAAGATCAAGGTTTTGAACTGGAAAAAGCTCGACTTGTATCTTGGCAACTTTACCGACATGAATCACTTGCAAGAGCTACATCTCTATAGCGGCGGCAATCGGTCAGTCCACGAACAGTGGTACCGAGAGCTCGTGCTCTTTCCAAATGTAGGAGCCGTATTCTCTACGTAGCGCCAGTTTTCCTGCTTGAACACGATCCGGCTAACATGGAATTTCAGCTAAAGAAACTCTTCGTGTATGTTATCGAAGTAAGTATGATTTACATAGTGTTTCGGTATCAAGGGAATACAAGGTAAAGACAAGTCCGCTTACAGGTCCAGGATGTTCTCAGTAAGACCCGGGCGGAAGCCGTCCAAGAGGAATTGCAGAAGGGATTGGCCCACATTAGAAAAAATCTCGAAGGGCGACAGGAGAAAGCAAAACTCACTAGCCAGAACGGCCAGGAGGACGCGGCTTGCCCTGTTAGGGTGATAATCCGCCCCTGGAATAGTGACCGAGGTGTTGAGAACGTATCGGAACCTTGAAGGCATGCGTGAAAGCTGCCTTATCCCGCCATCTTGGTGGTATATGGTATAGGAAATGAACTCACTACCCTCATTTATCAGGTGAAGGCGATATTTCATACGAGATACCGGTATAGACGGAGTAGGGACAAGTCTGGATATAAACGGCTCAGTGGAAACGATGAGTAGAGAATAGAGACACGCCATTGTAAACAGATCGCGTTCGCCGTGATATTCGACTCCGTCGTAGTTGGGGGATTCCCGCTGTCCGTGGTAACCCCCGAACACGGGAACTACGCTCCCGGTTGGGTAAGTATCACCACTATAGGAATCCCTCTATCTGTTTGCTTCCTGGCGTGATCGTTGTGAGGCAGCTTTTCGTCACTCCATGCCCGCTAATTCAGTCCAGTCTCCTGTGATGCCATCCATCCCTTGCTCATTGATGCACACCGGGCCTATTCCTGGCATGTCCCATGATCCTCCCGTCATTTTCCACCACTTCCGGTTCTCGTAAGGATTGAGCACATCGTCGAGTCGCTAATTGCGCTGGCGGGTTCGGCTATCTTTGGTTTGGATTTCCTTTGTCTTCTAACGTCTAGAAGCCGTGGCGGATGGGGATTTCAGATATCACTAAAGAGTTGTAGATACGTTCGCCGACACTATAAAACATCGTCTCATGACGCCCTGGTTTTATTAGAGAAAGAGAGAATAGCGACTTGGAAATTGAGGGCTCATATCAGACGAATAGGCTCATCATATTCGACAAGCTATCAACCCCCTTCATTTCAACAGGTACCACGATGATTGTTCCTGCCGGTCACACATTAGATATTGTAAAAGATGGTGGGCGGGTGGCCGTCCTCGAGAAACCTCGTCACGCAAAAAGGCGAGGTTGAAGTTTAAACAAAGGCAATTTGATGCTTCTAGTCCTGGTGCGTACACTCGAACACCGTATATATGTACAATGGCCCTCGACAAATGAAACGGTCCTCTATCATGTATCGGCTCGTGCCTTTCCTCGCTCTACTTCCTGTACCACATCCGTGTGATCCTGGTCTCCCTCATCTTCCGCTGCAGTTGGAAGATACCGTACATCAGGGCTTCACTCGTGGGGGGGCAGCCGGGGACGTAGACATCGACGGGGACGATGCGGTCACAGCCTCGGACGACACTGTAGCTGTAGTGGTAGTAGCCGCCTCCGTTGGCGCAGCTACCCATGCTGACGACCCATCGGGGCTCGGGCATCTGATCGTAGACCTGGCGCAGGGCCGGGGCCATCTTGTTGGTGAGGGTGCCGGCGACGATCATGACGTCGGACTGGCGCGGCGAGGCACGGAAAATAATCCCCAGGCGATCCTGGTCGTAGCGCGGCGTGGACAGGTGCATCATCTCGACGGCGCAGCAGGCGAGACCGAAGGTCATGGGCCAGAGCGACGACTGGCGGGCCCAGTTGGCGACTTGATCGAGCGTGGTCAGGGCGTACTGCATGACGCCCTTCTTGGGCTCCTGGCTCGCGAGCGGCACCTCCTTCCGTTGGCGGGCGAGGCCGGCGTGGCCGTGGGGCGCCACCGACGTGGCGGCATCCTTCTTCGAGGTCGTCGAGATGGAGGCGACGGACTGCAGGGGAGCGATGCGCGATGTCGGGTTCGCTGTGCACGATGCGAAACAGGGTCAGTATCAGCTTCAATTGGCGATATGTATATATATATATATATATATAGTGGCGGGGGTAGCTGGTCACAAACATCTCATAGCCAGCGTGGCTACCCTTCTCGAAGACGCCAGCATCTTTCCTCGGCTCCGGTGGACAGCGCGTTAAATTACTGAAATGAACAGGAAATAGGGACGATGACGTCGTGGTTGTAGGATGGAGCGGAGAGGGTTGTTGCGAAGGCGAAGGGGAATGCTCGAGGAGCTCCGACTCTGAGTGCACTCAATCAATCAATCAATCATGAATTCGCCTCGCGCGAATCGAGCTTTCCCTTTCGCTCAATTGACGTTGACGACCCTCGCTAAGCAGGAAATGCTGCGCTCTGAGTGGCCCGAACAGCTCCCGGCGCCAGTTTTTCCGGCAGCCGATGCCGTCTGTCTCCATCTGGCACCTATCTAGGATATCAAACCCCGCCCAATCATAGCATTCTTTTTTTAATACAGCTTCTTCTTCGAAGCCATAAGCCTCATTACTGTAGGTATTAGAGCTCTCGATGGGAGGGTTTTATGTTCAAACACAATAATTTTTAGAACATAACCGCAGTCGCTCATATTTTCGACGGCTGCTTACTCACGTCTCTTTCCCTGATATGACATAGAAGCTTTGTAGATTAGACATGTTGTAAAAGTCCGGACGAGGTATTTTTTTTGCTCAGGTTCGTATGATTCATGCCATTGCATAGTTTAGTTTCACTTTGCTCTTCGGTATGCTGCTAGTTTTATCGGTATGCCATTTTCGAATAGATTCTGTACCTGGCTCGGCTTTTTAGCACGCTCTAAAACCCACTAAAACGTGCGATCTAGATAGTTCAAAACGCATCGTGAGATATACTAGGTTGCCATTGAGACATCGAAGCCGACTAGGATCCTGCGAGAGACGCTCGCCAGTCTAGACTTGCTAGTTGAGTTGGCTGCTTAATTTCGCCGGCGAATTGAGAGACGCCTTGCCGGCCGGTGTATTGCTCAAGGGTACCGACGTGGTCACTACCCTTGTCCAGCAAGCAGCCATGCCAAAGTCAGGGTCGCGGGGGTAGCACTAGTAGTCGTCGGCTGGCAGGAAGGCATACGCTATCAAATGTGGTAGGTATTTGCGAGGCACTATCGCAAGCCCAAAGGGACTATCACTACAAGAATCATGGACGAAGATAATGTCATGCAGCGATGACTCGCCGCGCTTAGGTCTACCAACACACCGCCCGCATTGGTTGGGTAATATACATATATAAATCAGAGGCCGGTTTTGGGAATGGTTGGCTCGCTTCACGGGGATGCGGGACAGATGGCTGAGTCAGTATGTGGCTTTTGTGAGTTGGGGTAGAGCAGGTGAACAAACAAACAACAAAACAACTCAACTCAACTCATCACATTACACGTGATCGATGCTGTTAGCAATTAGCTCGAGTTTCTACATGCACAACACAATGCCTAAAGGAGCCACGTACAGCAGTTCTAGCGGGGCTGTAACCTTTCCACACCGATAGTTGCGCTATATTTCCTAGAATCACTAAATCTCGGTCGACAGCCTTCTCCATAATCTCGTCTCTTCCATCGTTTCGACTGAGCTATATACCGTTGGACCTAGTCTTATTGGACGTGTGCGGTGTCTGCTGCTATACCAAGCGGTGTGTTGCCAAGCTTTCCCGTATATCCTGGGTAAGTAGGTAGGGTAGGGTAGGACAAGACAAGACAGTCGGTGGGTGCCACAAATCCCATTCGTGGTAGAGTCGAGGATCGAGATAGATTTAATACTGCGTGTTGTTAAGGGAAAGAACTTAAAAGTTATTTGAGTATGTCGGTACTACCTCCTTTACCCGGGGGGATGGATGACCCTCGGGATCCAGACGGAAAGCTGTGCAAGTGTAACCGTGCTGGGTGGGGTACTCGAGGGACATGACCAAATCAGGCCTCTGACTAGGCTACGGTGCATGCCTACGCTAACACACCTCAGATGACTTATATAGAGTCAGTATACAATTCTTCAAACAAACTAAACACATTACTCTGTCAACCGGTCGACAATCGGCCGGACTAGAGGCCTGTATTAGATAGTGATTAAAGTACGGTACGACATACTACAAGTAAGAATGCACAAGGAGCTTGCGGGTAAAATTGTACCCTCGCCTTGGAAAATCCGGGGAAATTTTAAGTTGATCCCGTTGCCCGCTACGGCTACGACGGAAAGGGACGTGGTGGTCTTTTAGCGAGCCAATGGAGAGGGAATCATGCCGTTGGCGCCGACGAGCGGGCCAATCCCAGCCAGTGGCTAGGGACTCTTGGCGGTGTACTGTAGCACTATGCTGTCCCCTCGGCCTTAAGCGCTGGGCCGATCGAGTTTTGCATTGTAACAACGTCATGCCTGTTGTCCTTTTCCCACCTGGACCTGGTCGGATCTAGATCGAAGCCGCCAAAAATTGGCCACCAACAAGCCTGAACCCGGCGCAGCAGAAGTGCGGATTATGCTTATGTGCCACTGACACACGCCCATGCATGCATCTACACCATGCGTGAATGCAATTCGTTTCTGATGGCCGTTTCTGCTCAATCATAATCATCGTCATCAGCATGCGAGGCATCGCTGGCTCACTTGGCTGCTTGGCAGAAAAATTTGCCAGATCTCTTGGGGGATCTCTTTCCCCTCGTGCAAAGCTAAGTAGACCAACTAAGCCGGATGCTGTACCTAAGGTGTACTATATACTAGGCTCACCGTACGGTATGGGTCCAGCTCAACTCTTGGTCGGCACTACACTTCCAGAGATGTCATACCTATGATATGCTCTAATGACAATGAAAACATGCCCGGTTCGAGGGGCGAGCTCGAACAAAAAGAGACTCGGCATTCGAACCTCGGGACAAAGGCGAACGGCTCGAGTCAAATAGCGAACAATCGAATGAAGGTGCCCATCTTTATTTATGATCTACGGTAACGTAACGGTGCTGCTGACATCAGCGGCCTTCTCGCCATCGCACAACGTGCCTCCCCCCCAGCAACATCCCCTTGCCAGGTTTAGGTGATTTGTTTTGTTGCATTGTCTGCCCTGCCTGCCGACACTAAGTACAAGTGCATAGCCTACCTGCCTCATACCAGAGCCCTTCCAGAGCCCATACTGGCGGCAACACTTCAATGTGCCCAGGTCATCAGGCTGTCGAGGAGCAAAATCGAGAGAACGGCTGTCCATCGTCTTTATAATCATGTGCTGTGCATCGTGGCTCACTCCAGCCTTGTCGACTTGTTTCCATCGGTGTACATCATATATCCTACAGCATACCTACGGCCACACCACGGCATACAGCATCCATACCTAATTAAAAAACGACCCTTGTCCTGTATTCAACGGTCACGATCCGTTTCTGCATATGCATCAGGATCATCACAGGATATTGGCACTTACCTGTTGCAACCGTATAAGTACGCCACGCTGCCTGCATCCTGACAACCTGACAACCTTAAACCCTGGTATCTTGACCGCCCGCCCGTTCTTTGCGTCCTTCCCGGCTTCTTTCAACGATATTCAGCATACTTCCTTCCATACGGTATCCTCGACAGAAATCGCGCAGCTATTCTCTGCTGAGCACCCTTCGCTTCGTTCTCCTCGCTTCCCCAGTCCTATTAGTACGGCACTAACGAGCTACTATCGGTCCATCATCGTCCGTCTCAACTCCTCAAACGGATTCCCCCTCCCGGTCACGATAGGTACTAGTTATTGTCGGTGGGCCGCAATCCCCCACTCGTATTGATCCAAGTCATACCCAAGAGCCGAGCTCCACCCTTGTCGCCGCACCAAAGCGACTAGGTAGCAATCTCGCTACCGGATCCTGTCTTCAAATACTGACGAAAGTCCTGTGCCTGGGTCTGTGCCCTGCGCATCGCCAGTCTTTATTTTTGGTTCCCGATTCCAGGCTCCGTGGCCAGCGCATTTGCAGTGTGTTCGACTCTTCGTCGAACATGTCAGCTCTTTTTATATATACCCTCTCTTGCTTGTAGCGTAACGGCTACTTTTGCTTTTGCTCCTTGCGAGCCGGCGGCTCCCTATGATACGAATCTGGCCGCCTAGCATATCGGCTTGACGCTTTTAGGCATGAACTGATGGCATTTCCCGGCCGCGAGGGTCGTTTTCAAGTATGAATCCACAGGCGTTGGATAGTATGTCGGCTAGTGACCACCCGGATCGCGGCCCTGTCGTGTTCGCTGTCACCACGGGAACTCTCGTTTTGGCTACCGTATTTGTCTCTGCAAGACTAGCCTGTCGGACATTCATCGTTCGGCAGGTTTCCTGGGACGACTATTTCATAATAATTGCCTGGGTTCTCGCTTTCGGCCTCAGCTTCGCCATCGATTATGGTACCGCAAAAGGACTTGGCCGGCATGATGCCGATATCAGCGCCGAGAACTGGGACCCTCTTAGGCGTTCCGAATATACGTTCACCGTTCTATACGTGCGTCATACTCTAAACCCCAATTGTGAATATTTGGCCTGATATTTTGTAGAACCCAGCCCTAATGGCTTTCAAAACATCAGTACTTGTCTTCTATCTCCGGTTATCGAAAAACACGCAAAAAGTACTCAGGCTAGCTTCTTGGGCCGTACTTGTGATCGTGAATCTTGCTGGCACCGTATTGACTCTGCTCAACATTTTCCAATGCAGTCCCGTGGAAGCTGCTTTCAACAGTAATTCGGGACAGTGTATCCCTCTCTTGACGGAGTTTATTTGTGCGGCCCCCGTCAACATAGTCACTGACCTCGCAATCCTTGCCCTGCCTCTACCTGTCTTGACAGGTATGAGGCTACCTCCGCGGCAGAAGATTATCTTGATCATTACTTTTGCCCTAGGTATCTTCGTCACTGTTGTAGATGTGGTTCGCATCTATTATCTTCAAAAAGCCATCAACGACGCTCCTTCGACAACACCTTCTAGCGGCACAGATGCAGGATTCGGTGGTTCACCTGAGTTCTCTTGGAATGCATCGCTGGCACTTTTGTGGTCGGCTGTTGAGGTGAACGTTGGAATCGCTTGCGCATGCATTCCGACCCTGAAACCCCTGATCATTCGCATCCTCCCTGCGATGCTCGTTGATCCGGATGGCAGCGGCCGTCGGGCATCTGATACGACCGATAAAACACCGACCGTGCAATCCTCTTGTGGAAACGAACCCACAACGGCCGAACCAGACGCTGCTCAGGGTGAACCCTCCGTCCCAACCCAAGCTCATCAACCTGAATCCGATATTGATGCGCAAATATCAGCCATGGAGTTTCTCACCACGCCGGATATGGTGATGGAGAGAGGAACAGATCGGAACTATCGCCCTATGATGAGTAATACAGCAACCACAGGTAGTCTAGATGCGTCGGGGGTATATTTTGGCTTCGTCAATATGCGGAAACCCAAAAGCATGATCCGAACATCCGTCAAGGATTCGCTCAAATACTGCACAATAGTCTCGATCCTCTTCTTATTATGGGGGTTTTCATACGGACTTCTTAACACACTGTCGAACGTCGTGGCTCAGATCTCTAACATGACCGTTCCAGAGACGCTGGGTCTTACCAGCATTTACTTTGGTGCTGGGTATTTCTTTGGACCACTTCTAGTTGGCGAGTGGATTTTGCGGCACGATGAACATCGAAGGCTCGAGAAGAGACGGAGGAATAGCACTTATGATGATAGCATAGGCGGCTTTAAGGCGACTTTCAGTAAGGAGGCCCCCATTTACCCAACCTTTTGCCGGATCAGGTTCACCTCCGGTACTCACCTGTGTAAAATGCTGACTTATTTACAGTGCTTGGGTTGTGTATCTACGGCATTGGAACGATTATATTTTGGCCGAGCGCCGTGCTTACTTCGTTCCCCGGGTTTCTTATTTCTAACTTCGTTGTTGGTTTTGGGCTGGCTGTCCTAGAAAGTATGTATTTTGAGTCATCTGTCTTTCATTTTTCCTTAGCCTCAATCTTCCCTTTCCATATGTACAACCGATATGCGCTCTACTACAATCTCTACTATATATGGCAGTTACTAACCCTTTTTTCAATAGCTGCGGCGAACCCGTTCATAATACTCTGTGGCCCCATGGATTATGCGGAAATGAGACTTCTATTGTCACAGGGGGTTCAGGCTGTAGCCACTGTCTTGAGCAACCTCCTTGCTCAGAAGGTGTTTTTCGTCGAACTCAGCACTCACAACTCCATAGGCTCAACAACTCTCATTGATGTACAGTGGACGTTCTTGGCCATCACCCTTCTCTGCGTTGCACTAGCCCTATTCTTCTATTACATGCCGCTGCCGGAAGTTACCGATGCGGAGATGGAGAACTCAACGCGATATCTACCCGTTGACCCAAAGAAACGTAGCTTTTTCGGTTTCCAATTGAGAACCTGGAGCCTAGCTCTAGCGGTCATGGCTCAATGGTTTTACGTTGCTAGCCAGGAGACAATGAGCATATTCTTTCGAAACATTCTAACGCCCAGTTTGGATGCACCTTCGATAACACCAACGAACATGATACGGGACACTTCGATGAAGCAAGAAGGTTTAAGCTTAAGCACCAATGATTACCTTCTCATCGCTCATACTGCTTTCGCTGTGTCCCGCTTCCTCGCCGCCTACCTTGCATACTTATCACCGACTCATCCTAACGTACCCCAACCTCGAACTATCTTGAACCTCTGTGCAGGATTTAGTATTATTTCCGGAGTCCTAGTATCCGCTCTCCGCCCGACGAATCCAAACCTACTAGTTATCCCGGTTATCCTATTCTTCTTTTTCGAAGGGCCCATGTGGCCCTTGATATATACACTGGGGCTCCGAGGCCAAGGAAAACGCACAAAACGAGCGGCCGCATTTATTACCATGGGGGCATCAGGGCCAGCTTTCTGGCCGTTTGTTGGTGAGTTTACAATATCCCTTACATTATGCTCTTCCCCCACGGTTTATTACCGAGATCACTAGTCTATATATCTTCTTACACTACAGTGTGCTAATGGGTCGTTTCGCAGTATATGGTATCCATCAGAGAGGTGCCAACTATCAAACTGCCTTTATCTTAGTCCCTGCTCTCTTGGTAATCTCGGGTCTCTTCTCTCTATTCCTCGATCTCAAGCGCGACGCCAGAGCTTTAGTCGATGCTCGTGTCGGCCCTGAACAACAGCAAAGGATTCAAGATCGTGCGAATCGTGAGATGGATTTAGACGCGATCATTGCGGCGAGAAGGCGAGCGTCGGTGGTACATGGCCTGGACGGGTTCGGCGGCCCCGCTTTCGATTACGAGAAGTTTAACTTGGTCAAGAGACTGTCAGTCGCTTTGACGAAAAACCGAAGAACCTCTGAACAAGTTTCCACGGAACATAGGGAATCCAAGAGTAGCAATTCAGAAAGAGGTTGAAAAGGGCATCCAGGACGTAAGAGATTGAGGATTAAACATAGACATTCTAGTCCTACTTGTGGACGAGAGGGACTCAAATCATCTCGGACTTCGTCCGTTCTCCCTAAAATCCGCCTTCACCAGACAGTCCGCGATGCACGAAGAGGGTCTCTGCTCCGATAAACAGAGCGGTAACCCCGCACACCGACATTTCTACGGTTGAATGAGCGAGTCGAATGGCAGGCGAATAGCCACAAGCCATAACAGGCCTGGTGCCTTGGCCAGAATATAGACGCCAGCCGTCTATCACGGTCTTCAAAAACCGTTGCTCGAACGCCACGAGCCGCCAAGGTGACGGAGCCCAGGTGACGGAGTTTTGGCGAAAGGACGGCGTATCCTCGAGGCTTCCAGGCGCAGTGGTACAGGGCTTCAGTGATCCTACCACGCCACGAGGCAAATCAGTCTGCTTTCCACGCGTGAGAGCGTATGTATCTCTTTCGAATGAGATTTTCAATAAGCATGATTGCATAGCGTATAGTTTTGATACCCAAGTAGTTGCGACTACTTACTCAATTGATGATTTACATGGTTTACACATATATTTCATCGAGGCTCGAAGGCAAATCGAAAGATTCCTTCTGTCGTGTAAACCCCATATGTGCCCGCTCTTTTTACCGACTGGTGAGTCGATATACTGCACGCAAACCTAGAACGGTGTATGTTTTACGCCTTCACGCCCTCGTACAACAAGCTGTAATAGTGCTATTAAGAATGCACATGCAGTCGGTATCACCTTAGGTAAGTATCTAGGTTAGGCAAGTACCATTAGTGTCTATTTAGTTTAACCCGACTTATCAGATGAGACTGCGTGCGGAACGATCGGAAAGTATCCATCCAGTTGGATTCTAGCGTGGCCAATGACAAAAAGTCGGAAACTTTCCCGGTGGGGTGCCCCTGATAACCAGCGGAGCTGTCCGTCCAGCTTACCAATCCCAATAACAGGTGCTCTTATCCCTGCTTTAGCCATGGTCATGTCGTGTCGTGCACTGTTACAACTGGCTCCCGTTTTCATTGTTCTGTTAACAATTCAGGATGGGACCGCAGCAATCCAGTCTTTATTTCTAAAAGCCTTATACTTGTGCTGCGACGTGCTATTTTAGGATACTAGGTTACATTGCCCCTTGCTGTATGTGGCAGTGGGTGAAGGCTGCATTTTGACAAGACGAAATTATGACCACTAGGGAACAAGAATATCGCGAGGACGCATCGATATCAAGAGACGACATGACATCTACTACTGCCACCGAGGACTCGCCGCTGCTGCGGTCTGAGCGCAGTAGCTCGAGTCCTCCGAGTTCGAGGTCTTCGACACGGCCCGAAGATGAGGATTTGGATATCGCGAACCAGACCGTCACGAAGAAAAGGGGGATTGCGATTATGTTGAGCGTCTATATCCTTATTTTCTTACAAGGTATTATTCAATTTTGTCTCTAAAAGCCAAAAAAAAAAAATCCGGGCCAATTCGTAAGGCTGTGGTATTCTACTCAGCTGGGATATGTCTCGTTCTCATAACCATGAAATCAAAAACCCCCTACTAACTTTAAAAAAAACACTAGCTATGAACATGAGCGGCATAACAATGGCGCAATCCACAATCGCCGCCGATCTAGACGCGTACGAGAACGCGATGTGGTTCACGACGTCGTTTCTCGTGGCCATGTCCTCCATGTCGCCGCTGATGGGGAAGCTGGCGACCATCTTCTCCCCGCGGAGCATGGTGCTCGTCTCCTCGGCGCTGTTCGCCACCGGATGTCTCGTCACCTCCCAGGCGCACTCGTTCGCCGTCTTCATCATCGGCCGTGTAATCACTGGCTTAGGCGGTGGCGGGACGATGGTGCTCGCTTTTATTCTGGTGCTGGAACTCACTACGAAGAGGAACAGGGGCTTGTTTATTGGCATTACGTGAGTGCGGATTTTCTTTCTGCTGTTAAAGGACTGAACGAATTTTTGGGTATCTCAGAGACTTGGGATATCAAACGCTAGATAAGATCATTTGGTGTCGGGCAAAGATTGTTGGTGTCATAAATTGGCCATTACTGACTTTGACTGTATAGAAACGCCGGCTTTACCACGGGCGTCTCCCTAGGAGCAGTGGTTTTCGGCGGCTTAATCGAAACAATTGGCTGGGTAAGCAGTCCTTTCAAAAACAAATCCTCTAGCTCAGCCACTTACCCTCGTACGTAGAGACCCCTTTTTTGGGCCCAGACACCCGCAAGTCTAATCGCCGGCTGTGCCATCTTCATGAGCATACCCAAAAGCTTGAGTTCGTCGAATCACTTGAACGATAAAGACGTGTCGCTGCGTACTAAGCTCAAGCAACTTGACTACCTTGGCGCGTTTTTCTTGGTATGTAGGCCCTATACTAAACTGTACTGTATTCAGTCCGAACTTACACAAACACAGTCCGCCACCGTTGTCCTCTTTCTCTTCGGCCTGTCAGGGAAGATCCAGCCCATCCCGCTTGGGTCATCTGTCGGCGCCCTTGCTATTTTCGTCCTGATCGAGAAATACGTCGCAACTGATCCCATTGTTCCGCTTACGGTCCTTCAGAACCAGGGCGCGTTGCTGTCGTGTTTCTCTCAGCTTGGCTTCAGTGAGTCTACTATGTTTTCTATAGTCTGAATCATGACGGGGCAAAGGCCTACTCCGACCAGACTTCATGCCTTCGAAACTCTTACATTAAGCTCTAATTGAAACGATTTACTGACTCTTGATATTAAAGTGGCCGCTCGGTGGACGGTACTGTTCTACACGCCTATGACGGCGCTCGCTGTGTTTGGCTTCAGCCCAGCTGCTAGCGGTAGTATTCTTATACCCACCAACCTCGGATTCGGTCTCGGCGGCCTCATCGTCGGTGTAAGTGTGGCCTCATATACATATCTCATTCCAAACCTCCTCCCCCCTAGAGACTGATTTGCCGCAACAAAAATTAATGCTAATCGACCTACGCGTTCCAGGCATTCCACATCCGCCGTTCAGGCAGCTTCTGGGGTCCCAGCATTCTCTGCTTCGTTCTCTTCGGCATCAGCCTGCTCGCCCTGTCCGTGTCATCCACGCGAGACACGCCGTTCGCTCTCTACGTCGCCATCGTGTTCCTCAACGGGCTCTTCACGGGCGGCGCGCTGAACTACACCCTAGCCCATCTCCTGCACCTGACGCTCCCGGAGACGCACTACGTCGCCACGAGCCTTCTGGGCACGTTCCGCGGGTTCGCGGGCAGCTTCGGCAGCGCGATCGGAGGCGGCATCTTCGCGCGCACGCTGCGAGATAGTCTGGAGAAGGGCCTCAAGGCGCTCGACGGGAGCGATCACCTCAGCCAAGACCGTGTGGAACTCATCAGGAAGTTGATTGGCAGCCCGCTGCTCGTCTACCATGGTGGTCTCACAGATGCCGAGACGACGGTTGCTGTCCAGGGGTATGGTGCTGCGCTTCGCGTTCTGTTCCAGGCTGCTGTTGTGTTGACTGCTGTCGTGCTGCTCTTGCAGGCTGCTACGGGATGGAGGGGCCCTGGGGACAAAGCCAAGGATCATGAGGAGGCTGTCCGTGATGAGCGTAGCGAGTGAGTATGAGGGTTCATTAGAGTTGGGTTGGGTTGTACGATCATTTCAGGACACGATGTCGTGTAAGTATATACACCGAGGAACGGGCAACCGTTCACGTACATTAAGGGATATTAGATGTATATAGTTCATTTTTTATAGTACACACAATCGATCCGACATATAGAATAATTCACCAAAAATAAGTAGAAGCTTCAGGGTGATGGTACCATCCAACATGGACGAGTCGCCGAGCCGCGCACGACATCCACCTCATATATCGCGCGTGTCAATCGCAGCCTGCGCCCGACGCCACAGAGCCGTATTCTCCCTGCCGAACCAGAACGGGCGCAAGTCGGCGGCGGGCTCCTCGAGCTCGGTATACGTGGTCCCCAGCGCCAGGATCACGCGGCCGTTCCAGCGCCCGGGCGTCCACAGGTCCGCGTCCTTGTCCTTGCCGAACGCCTCCGCCTGCCTGTCCTGCGTGGCGACGGCCGAGTATACGAGCGCTAGGCCGACGAAGCGGGGCAGGCCGACGGCGGCCGGGGCCTGCGTTATGAACGCCTCCGCGAGGTGTGCGGGGAGGATGTTGGTGATGGTGGCGCCCGGCGCTACCCCGTTGATGGTGATGCCGTCGCGGATCATCATGGGCCGCAGGCTGCGGATGAGGCCGACGAGCTGGGGTTCATTCAATCGTCAGACTTTTTTTACTCTTCTTCTTCTTCTCTCATTGATAAAGAAACAAAGACCGCGACACTGCTGTCCTATTTATCGGAGATCCCATCAATTCGTCCCACTTGTCACTTAACTTACCGCGAGCTTCGCGCTAGAGTACACGGGGCAAACCTGCTCGGGGGCGTACGCGGCGATGCTGGCCGTGAGGACGACGCTGTACGGCCGGCCGGCCGGCTGCTTGCGCATCTTGCTCCAGGCGAGCTTGACGGTGTTGCACGCGGCGCGCAGGTTGACGTCGAGGACGCGGTACCCGGGCTCGACGAGCGCGCCCTCGGCGTCCGTCTCGTCGGCGAAGTAGTCGCTCTCTTCATATATCCCGGCGTTGGCGAAGACGTAGTCGACGTGGCCGACCTCGTCGAAGGCCTTCCGCAGATCCTCCCAGATCGCCACGTTGCAGCGGCGGTAGTGGAGTGCTTTGTGAGCTAGGTCTTCTTCCGGTGGCGGGTTGACGTCGAGCACGTGGACTGTCGCCCCCTTTTCTAGGAGGAGCTTGGTTGTTGCCAGCCCGATGCCTGCTGAACCTCCTGTTGATGGTATATTGTTAATATGGGTTTTGTATCTAGTAAAAGCTTGCTTCGAAGATGGCTCGCCTTACCTGTGATGAGGGCGACTTTATCCGCTAGTGACGGGATGTCGCTCTCCTCGATATTCAGAGAGGCCATAGCGACGAGATGTTTTGTTCAACGTTCGACTCTCGTGTTATGAGATATGCGTTATATCTGGATGATTCGAACATTTCTTCTCTTGCTGTGAACTTTCTTGAGACTCTTATAACTTTTCCCCGGTCAAAGATCTCGTATTATCTCCAACCTATCTCTCGGCATGCTGCTTGTAATGTACTACCCCAGCCAATTGCGCCCCCTCGTCGTATCTTCGTCCCCTCATTGTTGGCCGATGGGATTCCGGTGACCATGTGCCGGTGATCTGTCTTATTTTCATAGGCCTGCGGGTGTTCGCCGACTGCTGTGTCACAGGCCGGAGGCTGCATGATGGCGCGGATGTCACCCGAATATGAGCCAACGAGTATCTCTTAGTAACAAAAATCGTAAAGGAGGATTGATAGATAACAGACACTAAGACATAGCCTTACTAGATTGTGCAGTTAAGATATGCTAAAGAGCGGAAGTGATATTAATGTTGTGGAGGAAATAAAGTACTACCGTGAGGGGTAGCTTTCTATACTGTTTTTCTTTGTTACAAGGGCTTGTGTTCAAGGGCTTGAGAAGTGTTCAGATTGACTAATAATCATCTATGCGAATAGCTTCATCTAGGCCAGCCGCCTGGCTTCCTCGCTTCCCCTTGCCCTCGCGCCTTCGTATTGCTGTCTCGGATAGACCAGAACATACGGGAGGCAACGGGACGAGATGAGAAGCCTCTGATAATCCATAGGCTCTGCCACCCGATCATATGACTATTTACAGGATCACGAATATGCATCCGAATATGCAGTTCACCAGACCTAGGTCAGGCCTGGTCCCAGTCCCTTGAGTCCGTGTAACACTCTTGCCATCCCACGTATCCTGTGGCGTTTAGAACCCGCGAGACGATCATTTATCTTAAATTTCAGATATATAAGTTCCTCATATGAATTAACACTACCGTAGCTCAAATATCGCCCGGAGAGAGTCGACTACGCCTCTAAATTAGCAGTGCTTTGTTGGTAAATAAGCCCCAAAACCGAAGCATGCGTTGGCCTAAGGGCATCAAGTATAACTTTTGCAAAATTTCAACAATTGAGGTTGATGCATGGCTCTGTCTCGGAGTCTTTGCGTCCTGAGATATTACCCAGCAAATTGTTACATGAGCTGAACAGCTCATCATAAGGAAGCTGAAAGCCAGATGCAGATGTGACGTAACAACGTAGAGGGTAACAACGACGTGCTGGAAGCACGTATATAAGTAAGACCACGCAGGTCATGTCATTTATGACCGCAATTAGTAACCCGTCTCGGTGAAGGGTTGCTCAAGCACATGGTGATACCTCGGAGTTCTCACAAGTTTCCTGATAATCTCTATAAGCTACCACTATTTATCGTATACTGTTTGACCAGTTAGGATACGTCGCACGGCTAGGGAGAACCTATATCAGAAAAGGGAATTGAAAGTAGAAGATTTTGAATAGAGTCTGGTGTATTGTTGTTTACGACGAGATCTAGTAGTTCATTTTCTCACTAGGTACTAGGTTCAAACACAATAAGAATAGTCTTAACTTACAGTATTGCCAACTTTATTTCCAAAGTGCGCTAGGTTGAGAGTCGTAACCGCTCTCATACAACATTACGGTATACCCAATTTGGTATTTTCAATTGGCATACGTCTGCGATCGGTTTTATCCAGGGTCCTCGGCATAATGCAATGCGAGATATCTCATACGTACAAAACATACAGGGCCCCTTGTTACCGTTTCACATGACATGCTGGAATTTTTAGAAAGAACTGGGATCAATGAGCCTCAACGACGTCCATCGTAACAACGATATAAGTATTTGTGCAATGGTGTTTTGCCACGCGGACAAGTTGGTCTGCATCTTTAAACCCGTACAAGCGACCCTATTCCCTTTAAAGAATCCCTTCTCTTAAACTAGGTTTGTATGAACGCGATCCGCGACTACGTCGGTGCTACATTAGTAGGGGCAAATAGTGGGTGCCGAAGGGCAATCAATCCTTAGTGGGGGGTTCGGTTCTTCGGGCGTAGCGAACGGCTGACTCGACTGTTCAAGCAGGTGGCGAAGAACGGGCTGGATTATCAAGTGTCCTACGACCAATACCTACTACCAATACGACTGTAGGTAGCGTGTACACCACGCCAGGTAGGAGATGTCGGGAAAACGAGCCCTGGATCTTAGTCCCGTAGCTCCGGAAATCTCTAGTACCCCATTCCGCGATTTTCCGGCTCAGATGCACAGTGTCTGCCGAGTACAGTCTTGGCAGGGATACGAATACCATAGTAGATCGCTCTCGTCTTTGCAACTCGACCACGCGATATAACTGATAGACCCAGCTTTCAGTACAACGCCAGCTCGTCATCGTCAAAGTGCGTGCGCACTGTCCGTTATCGCGCGGCACTTCACCGTAGCCCGAGACCTTTGGAACAGCCGGTCCTCTTTTTTCTGGAGCATCGTGGGTATTCTCGCCTTGCCCGAAGTAGTAAAAACCACAGGTAAATCGTCTATTCAAGGAGATAAAGGCACCGCCATCTGGGGGACATTGGTCTCCTTTTGCAGCTTGTGGGGGAAAAGTATAGTACACGTAGACCCTGGATCGGCGAGAGATGGTTACTTGCGGTCTCGTCTTAACGTTAGTCGCGGAGAAAGGGGGTCACGCCGCTCCACCTTCGCTCCAGATGTCACGATAGTTTTCTGGACACTAGCAACTGTCGGAGGGCGACCGAGTTCGCAGGAGTGGACCATACCCACCAAGAATAGCTTCTTCGTGACCTGACTAGCGTGGTATTCGCCTGGCCGCACTTTGGAAAGGGCGAATGTCATAGGTATCGTATATAATAAGTCATACGTCCCATTTTCCTATGTGCTGAGTACTTAGACATAATCAACGACTTGCCTGAGATTTTGTGACATAGTACACGGCGATTTTCTCCCCGGATTCACACGAAATTTTTTAGCCTACGCACGATCCCGCAGCCGACGGAGATCAAATTAGCTTGACCGTTGGTGCCCATTCTCACGATCTTACCGCTAGTTTGTGACCACGGTGTGGTTCTTTTCATCGTGGGCCTTCTCATAATTAGCAAACAACCCCGTAGCCGTCTCGAATCGTTTCCGTCGGCAGCGGACCACTATATAACTGGTGCCCTGCGGCCAATTCCTTAGTCGGCTGAAAAGTAAGAGGGGAGTCAGTAGTAGCTGGCGACTGTTCTTCCTTTTCACCATGGTGGATGTTATTCGAATCTCGTCTCGGGGGCAATACCCGTCCGACACAATGGAGATGGATATGAGGGAAATATCAAGCCGGCTGATGACTTCAACACTGGGCTCAATCGAAGAGGGGCTAAAGAAGGGACCGACAAAAGATGGGAGCTCTAAGAATAACGGCATACACGTACCGCCTCGGCGAGCCTTCACCACATCCGAATACTTACTACCGACGGCACCCGTGTCGCGTGCTGCAACGCCGTCTGCCAGCCCACGGCAGTCGATGGCCCCAGACTCGGATTCTCAACTGTCCGTGGCGCACCTGACACCAATATCTCCATGTCTGTCCCCAGTGCCACCGATGCCTTCAGGGGGAGACCATAGGGCGCTACAGCGGCCGCCTCAACAACCGGCGCCGCACAGATCATACTCGGTCATGGACTACGAGCCAGTCCCATTCACGCACCAGCCGGGGACGAAGCTGCAGCTGGCCCACCTGCCGGCGGAGCTGCACTACGCCATCTTCGACTTCCTGGACCCGATCGACAGCGTGTGCCTGGCGCTGACGAGCCGGCACTTCTACGCGGTGCACTGGAAGATGCACGGCAGGGTGTCGCTGGCGGCGCGGCGCGAGGGCCCCAACGACATGGAGTGGGTGTGGCGGCACGCGGGGCCGTTCCTGCACCGCGGCAACGGCGTGGGCAAGCAGAACTCGCTCGCCATGCTGTCGCCGCGCGGCCAGGTCTACTGCCGCAAGTGCCGCACCGCGCGCTGCGAGCTGCACAACCACATCAGGGAGTGGATGGGCGACGACGGCCTCGAGTACTGCCTCGTCACCGAGAAGTTCGGCCCCGCGGCCGCGGCCGCAGACGGCGCGAAGGGCTTCTGCTACCGCAGCTCGCCGAGACATCCCAACCGGTGCGGCCGTCACACGCGGAATCGGCGGGCGGTCCGCCTTGTATAGGCTACGGTCTGTACCTGTGACAGGCACACTCCGTCTCAAGGATGAGAGGGCGTCATTTTCTCGTACGGTCTAGGGGTACCATCTGGCACTTCGAGTCTTGGGATATTTTCGAAGTCATTGGTATTGGCGTTGGTGTTAGTATTTGGGCTCATCAACAAGCGATGGGGGCGAGACGAAGCGTATGTTCTTACGAGTTTCAATATGGCGTTGTGAACAAATACCACCCGGCATGACGGACCATTGGCTGGCATTTACGACGGGATAGAGGAAAAGATTTGTTTTGGATTGTTGTTCGGCACCTACCTGCATTAGCGGCTCTTTTTGTCTCGCCACGAGGCGCTTGACATTTGGTATATAATCCAAGACATCCGACATTAGATAGAACGCGATGAAAGTTGAAGTTACACCTGAGGTCAGAGTGCATGATCTGATGACGCGCATTGCATCGAACCAGGTTATTTTTCATACGTGGCATGCATCATGTCCCCCCCCCTTGCGGCCATGTGGCTAAGTCTCTTCTTCTGGTGCATCTTTCATCGTTTTAATAATTCCAACACCTGCTCTTATTCTACGTATTGCAATAATAAATCAGTTGGGCCAACTACTTAGGTACAAATATAGACATGCTAGTAGACTACTAGTAAACCTGGGAGTTGATTTAAGGCATGATAGGAGATAGCAGGCTGCTACTCTTCATAACAAGGTGGGTCAATCGAGCATATAATAGTAAATAGTGCTATAATTGGCTTTTTTTTGGTTGTCTATTAGCCGGAGTTATTGTGTTCCAGACCTTTAAACAGTTTCTTAGTCTTGAAGATTCTTTTACATAGTACGATGTAGGATTGATCGGTCCATGGAGATGTGGATGAGGACTTGGCAACGGCACTAAAAAGCGTGTATAGCAATTTATTACCCCTTTTATGTCGGGCATCTTTTGGTTCGAGGCAGCCAAAATCTTCATGCCACATTGTCCGGCATCATCTTTTCGGGTTATGCTACATGTAGGTGTCATCACTCGGGTCTTTATCTGCAATACATCGGAACCTTGGAGCTTGATAGAGGATCATATGTACGGCTTATGCAGTACCTGGGTATTGACGCAAGCGTTGAGGTTCTGCACAATGACCTCGGGAATGTGCAGTAGGTACAGTAGCTGGCCTGTTGTACTGTATACGCAAATATAGTACTAAAACTCGACTTAGTCTATGGGTATCCACGACTTCTCCTGTTCTTTTGTGTAGGGTTATCTCGAGATTTCATTGGCCGACGCGTGCTCTAACACGTACCAAAACGTCATTAATCCCAATCCCGATCTTTTTATTTTCGCTGTACCAGCTGCCTCCATGCAGTAGGTATTATCTGGCCATTCACGCACTTGCAACTAGTCGGGCTACCGGTTTATTGTTCCAACCGATGGACTAATCAGAAAGAAATACTGAGGCAACCTTGGAAGTTGTCTTGCTGATAACCTGATTACACCTCTGCCTAATCAGTCCGTCTCTTGTAGTCAGTCTTATCTTATGTACAGTACTGCCCAGGTGTAGGTGTAAGTTGGAACTAGCTAAGCTTTATTACGCCCACACTGCACACTGCACACTGCACCCGCCCTTGCTTGCACCCACTGCTCCAGTTCCACCATTGCACCATCCCCAACTTTCCCCGACTGCCCGATAATTGGTCGTGGAAAGAGGAAACCTAAACACCTTTTCCGTCTCTTGTCAGAAGGCGCCTGCCACAGCTCTCTAAAACACAACCTACGACGTGACGTGACGTGACGTGACGGACGTTTAGGTGTCCTTTCACTCAAGCCGGGTCGAATCATTCCTGCCTCAGACCGCGTCCCAAACCTGGCTGGCCAGTAAGCGAGCAAGCAAGCAAGCAAGCAAGCAGGCCAACGCAACCGGTGTCTTACCTTCGCCCAGTTCGATTGATACTTTGGACTTGCCTACTTAATTGTGCTTGTGGGATTGTTGGTCCGTCCCAACGTGAACCTGAACCTAAAACCATAATGTCATCCCCTTCTAGCTCGTCTCACGCCGGCAAGCGGAAACGCCCTACCACGGCCAATTCGGCCATCATGGACGACAACCCGCTTCTACAGCCCTCCTCGAGAGATGCGTCCGGCGAGGAGGGCGACACCACCGCCCCCGAGACCGGCAGACTCACCCATCGCAAGTCCGATGCCACCTCTAGCTCCAATCCCGCAAAGCGCCAGCGCTCCAGTTCCGAACGTGCGTCTGCTGCCTCGACGCTCGACCACGCCCACGCACACGCCCACGCTCACGCCCACGCCCACGCCCACACCAACCACATCGCTGACCCTGGCGAGCCCAGCGACACCACCGAGGCCAGCATCGACATTGCCGACCGTGTCACCCGCAAGGGGAAGAAGCCCAGCCTCGTCAGCAAGGATTCGAACGCCCAGGATGACCACCAGAAGCAAGAAGCCGTGGCCATGCTGCCACCCCCCACTGGCCGGTTGATACACCCCGTCGGCTACAAGACAAACCCCCCTCCTACAGGTCGCACCATAAGGGTGTATGCTGATGGTGTCTTTGACTTGTTCCATCTCGGGTGCGTTTGCTGCTATGTTCGCCGGATGCTTACCCCCGGCGCCACTTGATCATGAGCCATGCTGACGGCCGTAACTAGACACATGCGCCAATTGGAGCAGGCCAAAAAAGCCTTTGACAATGTCTACCTGTTGGTGGGAGTGACCGGTGACGAGGAAACACATAAGCGCAAGGGTCTTACCGTATTATCCGGCCGGGAGCGCGCTGAGACATTAAGGCATTGCAAATGGGTTGACGAGGTCATCGAGAACTGCCCCTGGATTGTGACCCCAGACTTTCTTGAGAAGCACCAGATTGACTATGTCGCTCACGACGATATTCCGTACGGAGCCGACGAGGGTGACGACATCTACGCCGCTATCAAGAGGCAGGGCAAATTCCTGGTTACACAGCGAACCGAGGGTGTAAGCACAACGGGCATCATCACCAAGTAAGTCACACAACCACCCCTGCAGACTTATTAGGGACAAGAATTTGTTGGTTCTAGATCGTACTAACGCCCTGTCGCAGGATTGTTCGCGACTACGAAAAGTACATTGCTCGGCAACTGAAGCGAGGTACTTCGCGCCAGGAACTCAATGTCAGCTGGCTCAAGAAGAACGAGCTCGACTTGAAGCGTCATGTCCAGGAGATTCGCGATAACATCCGATCGAACTGGACCACGACAGGTCAAGAGCTAAGCCGCGAGCTTCGCCAATACTGGCCCGCTAGTCGCCCCCAGAGCCCTGCTCCCGGCGGCCGTTTCATCTTCCCCACGACCCCGAGTACATCAAACGGCGAGGTGAATCTGCGTGAAGCTGCAATGGCTGCTGCTGCTAAGTCACCGACGACGCCCGGCCCTAGCGAAAGGGCCCAGCCGCCCAACGATTTCATGACTGGCTATACGCTGGGTCTTATTGGTGGTGTCCGGTCTTGGGTATGTCTCAATTTCCTAGTCCTCTTACCAACATGAAACAATTGACTAACCCAAACTCTTGTTTTAGATGACGAAGAGCCGCCGTAACTTGCGTGACAGCCGGCCTCCCAGCGACGATGAGTCAGAGGAGAGCGACAGCAAGCCAAACGATCGCGGGCGTGCAGTCGCGTCTACCAGCTAGCTTCGTAGACCACTGTTACGCCAGCACGTCGACGGGGACACAGTCAATCAAAGAAACGGAAGAGGAAGGGGGGAATATCTACAACACAAGCATCCACACCATCGCCACGGGTACCGAGGGGGTTCACTATAAAGCGAAAGAGAGAAAAGCTGGGAGAGAGTTTTTTTTATTAATGGAAACGAATGGATCCCATATACGATTGGAATGCTGGGGTGGGCGGCTCGTTCGTCACTTAATAGGTCTCGGTTGGTCGTTCACTATGGGATACATAAAAAAGAATAAATGATAAAGAGGGCTAATGGGTTTTCTCTCGAAAGGACTTGGCGTTTTTAAGGACACTGATGATTTCTCCACGAGCGCGTGTATGGTATGTGCGTCTTGTCGCAGTATGGTTTCTTGTATGATTATTTGATGAATGGTGGTTTGTCTGATCCTTGGCTTTTAGCAGATGCAGACACAGACACGCGGGTAGAGAGATGGATGGCGGGTAGTCGTGGGTTAGCCAATGACATGCTTCTGTGAGATTGAGTCCGTCGTATCTGTGATTTAGAAAACTACGAGTGTTGAGTTAAGATGGTTTACACGCTTGGGTGGTCCCGGGATTTTTCACTCTTGTTGATTCCGCTTCGCCCTCTGCCTACCTACTTAATACTACAACATGCGGGCAGCCATTAGCTTGTCCCCTCTGTGAAAAGGTAGTACTTAGACCCCGTAGGCCATCATTCTGGATTCACCCTTTATTTGGAAATGTGCTGCTTAGGTATCGTGATATACACTAGTTAGGTAGGTTAATCTTGTAAAGTTATAGTGAGTGCTAAAACACGGCTAGTTCAAGTGAATGGACTCTGGCGATAATTGATAGAAAAACATAACCATCGGGTAAGTTTCTAAGGGCGACTTATCTAGCAAGGCCTTTTTAAATAAAAAAAAGAAGAAAGGTACTCGAATACATATATAGATAAAGGCTACGTGTGAAATGTCGATTTTATTGGTTGGCGATACTTAGGAAGGAAAATGAGGGAATTTTTAGGGCAATACACTTATCAACCAAACCACCCTGATGAGGGAATAAACAAGTAAAGTAATGCCGAGTTAGATGATATGTATGTACAGACCAAAAGAACTGAACAACCACGTCTACCAAAGCCGGGTAAGTAAGTATTAGGCATTTAGTATCTAGGTCGTTTAAGGGTCAATGAAGTTATAGCCTCTTCACGGGCAGCCAAATGGGGGACTGAGTGTCACGGAATCAAGATACAATCCTAGATAGTATACATACATACATACATACACACCACCAAAGACACGAGCAAACCGAACCGAACCGAACCAAGCAAAAAAAAAAAAAAAGAATCAAGGGATATATATATAAACGGACAAGGTATCAATTTCCTCCTTCCCCATTTTATCCCTGTATCGTAATCAATCCCGCGTACCGGATACAGTAGTAGTAGTAATAGTAATAGTAGTAGATGCATATGCAAAACATACAGGTAGCGAACAATTTCGTAATCGCAACGTACAGAGTTGGTTGGTATCGAATTTTCCTCCTCCCCCAAGGTCTTTCGGCCTGGGCGTGAGCCTTGCCTTTTGCATTCTGTCTGTCTGCCTGTCTGTCTGGCCCCCCCTTTTATTTTTCTACCCGTATCCGGCTCTGTACGTCTCTCTTCATGCACTGGTATGGTGATATACAGGCGAAGAATAAGACTGGGGAGGTCTCCCCGTTTTCGCTTCTTTCGCTACACGTCGCGGTAACGGATGGCAAGTAGGTAAAGTGGGATATAAATAGTGAGTGAGTGTCGAGGTGCGTTTTGGTTTTGAGGGCGAGAGTAAGGACGAGAAGATGGGAATGTCCCTTTTTTTTTCTTGTCGTGGTTTTATGGCCCTTATATGCCGATCCAGATGACGCTCACGACGACGTCCATGCCCTTGCCCTCGCCGCCGTCATACTTGAAGCTCCACATGCCGTCCGTCTTCTCGTTCCAGAAGGCCTGGGTAGCCGAGTGCATGCCGCGGCGGCCGACGTGCGGCTTCCCGTCCGTGGCCGTCGCGCCCGGCGTGTCGCTGCTCGTGCTGACGTGCGGCTCGTCTGCCTTGGAGTCGCTCCCGCCCTTGGCCTTGTTGAGCGCCGACGTCGGCACCAGGTGCTGCACGATGGTGCTGTTGACGACGTACTTGAAGGTCGGCGCTTGCGAACCCGCGGGCGTCGACTCGGAGATGACGGCGCGGAGGATCGAGTTCTGTTCGAGTGCAAGCGCGATTTAAACGTTACTACTTGGTATAGATATGACAAGAAGTCTTTCTCTTCGCAGACGCAGGGGAAGAAAAAAGGGGTAGGAAATGGATGTGAAGAGACGACAAAGAGGGGAGGGGTAGAAGCGAGAACAACGCACGATGATGGTAGAGTTCCAGCCCTCCACTTTGGAATGCTCGTAGTATTCGGCGCTACCGACGGCGAGCTGGCAAGCCTGTATTGTTTTCGATCCCCTTAGCAAGCTCATTTTGATGCGACGAGAGGGTCCAGGGTTGGCCTGGGGACAAACGTACGTCCATGGCGATTTGCCTCAGTCTGGTGGCATTGATGGGCTAGTCGCTGGGGTCAGCCAATCGTGCTTGGAAGTAAATTTTCCTTTTGGCGGATTGCTTGCAGTGCTGGGTGCGTCCATACCGTGTTGGTTGTTGAAGCCATTTTGTATATTGGTATGTGGAAGTGGTTCCTTTCGTCGTCGAGCCGCTGCACTGAATGAGGGGAAATATAAAGGAATGAGTTTAATATCGCAGTGCACTAGATAGGAAGCGTGGGCGGTAGGTGGCGGACCGAGTGGGGTCGTAGAAATGTCTCGTCTGATGTTGGAGGGATTGCCAATCGTAGCTGGCTGTCAGAATTGTCAGATCCGTGTGTGATTGCAAATGGTACTCCGTAATGGATTGGCAAATTGGCAGGCAGCCTTGTGTTGAAGGTTCAGGTTCAGCCTTCTCCCCTGGAAGCTTGACCATTATTGTGGTATTATTATTACGGGGATCTACGCTTGTGATTTGGGCTCGAACCGCGCACAACACGCTAAGCTTCTTACACATTAGTCACCATGTCGTAGTTGCTGCAGGCGTGGGGCGCGAGGACAGTATTAAAACCATATGAGCGGCATTGTATCATACTGTATCCTGTGATCGTACGTGGTATGCCTCGGTGCATTCTTATCTTATCTTTGCGCGTTGTTTGCCGTTTCGGTGATAGTCCGAGGACGCGGGGCAACCAAGCACGTGAGCTCTTATGAGGCAGGGAAAGGAAAAAATCCCCGGCCCAGAACAGGGTGTTCTTGACAAGGGTCATAGCAACATGATCTGACCACTCATATCTACCGGAACACACACGTGGGGTGAAACAGTACGGAGAGTACTTGGCATGTCAAAGCTCCGGTCTCAATTGCCCAGCTCTTTTTCGTCCATATCGTCATTGAACGCAGCTGTCCGTCCCTCAATTTATATTTACCACCTGGATGGGATCGGTTGTGCTACAGAAAACTTAAATTTGTTCCTGAGGGCCAGGCGAACGAATTGTCCAAGCTCCGACCCCGAGTCTAATTGCGCGTCTTGCTCCAATTAGCTGTATCAGCTGCCCAGCATGTCGAGCCAGCCACTCCTTCAAACCGCACCCGGTAAATAAACAGAACACCTGATTGCCTCAACTCCCTCGCGATGGCCCTGGGCGACGCATAGTCAAGTCAGAATCAATCAGCTAACCCACCCATTTCGACGTCTAGGGAAACGGATAGCCCTACCCACCCGAGTTGAGCCCAAGGTCTTCTTCGCCAACGAGCGCACGTTCCTCTCATGGCTTAACTTCACCGTCATACTTGGCGCCCTCGCCATTGGTATGCTCAACTTTGGCGACCGACCCGCATTCATCTCCGCCTTCTTATTCACTGGTGTCGCCATGCTCACCATGATCTATGCTCTCTTTACATACCATTGGCGTGCCAAATCAATAAGGGTCAAGGGCCAGGCCGGCTTCGACGACCGGTTCGGTCCAACCGTGCTGGCAATCATTCTATTGCTAGCCGTCATCGTCAACTTCGTCTTGCGCATAAGTTATGCTGGCACCGAGGGTGGTAGGAAACACTAGGAGTGAGGCCTAACACAACGGGTGACACCAAGGACACGAACTGGCGTTACTATAACCACCATCCAACATGCGAGCACCAACAGCGGCATTTCGGCCCACTGGAGGAAAAAGCCGAGCCGGCCCACCCTCAGAACAGCGATTGTCGTGCGGACGAGAATAACGGGTACAATTGTCGATAACCGCGACAGTGTTGGTATGGTAAATGAAGCCGAATGGATTCTTTACGTGAGTCCCAATAAAATCATGTCATTAGTTGGCGAAGGTAACGGGTAACCTTGCGCACGGTTCGTTGAAAGACGTTGCTGAGACCAGTTCCACCAGGATGGTTGTTGAATAGATTGGACATAAAACCATCGTGAACACTACTAATAAAAAAGTTGTCGCTATACTGGGCTGAGTCGTATGTGAATTTGCCGTTCCTTTAAGTAACGGTTTCTCGGGTTCACGCTCGTCCCAGTTGCGCTGGCGTATAGTGTGTTGTTGTTACCCTAACGTAAGACGGTTTCTAGTATCGCGTCGCTGTTCCCTAAGTGGGAGGGACATTTGTCTGTTCTCCGTATCGTTTCTTCAATTCCTCGATGGGTGATCTCGAGAGGAATAAACTCATGACTGGAACCCCTCTCACGAGTGGCCGGCCCTCAATTGCTCTCTCGAATGGTGTCTTCATGACCTCGAACTCGTCATCACCGTCGTGATCCTCCTTGTCAGCACCCGGGTCTCCAAGCACAGTCTCCTCGATGATAGTGTTACCCTCGTCACGAGGTTTCTGTATGAGCTCTTCGCCGAGGGCAATGTATTGAAACCAACGGCCCGTTTTTCTCTCTTGACCTGCCTCGCTTACTCCATCGTCGCCCACGGACAGCTCCTTCTCGATTTCGCGCTTAGCGATTTCGGCGATGGAAACCAGCTTGCCTGCCTCCGTGGCCTTTGCTCGCAGAATTGAAACTCTAATCTTGGATGATGATGTTGTTGTTGTTGCGTCGGGCGCCGGTTCGGAGGAAGGAGACTGCGTGGGCGGGGTGAGATGTCGCAGCATGGCGGTGACTCTCTGCTGGATCTTGGAAGATGAAATTACGGACTGCAGTTGAACCTCGTAGCGGGCGTCGATGGTCTTTAGTACCTTTGCGTCGTCTTCGTTGGAGAGACATAAGCTTTTGGTGAGGCATTGGCGCTTGTTGCTCGTGGTTATGGGCTCTGTGCTGCTGCTTGTGTCGGCGCGCTTGCGTTTGGGTGCCGCTAACTGCCCGCTTTTCGGCGGGACGTCCTGTCGCTGCATTTCGACGGTCATGATATCGTAAAATCGGATGAGACTTGTCGCCCAATATCCGCCATTTCTATGGTCTGTTGATTGAGCAATGCACTATTCAGAGCTGTGGATAGAGCGATGTTACATTTGGTCTTGTCATCGAGAACAGGGAAGGAAATGTGTAGCAATGGCTGACAAGGGTTAGATGGGGTAGGAAAATTAATAGCCAACACACTTATCGATAATGCAACACACTGCATGGCTACCTAGATACTTTTACTTAATCTGGTAGCGATAAGTTCTACGTACCTACCTTGTACTACCTACCGTAGGCTGCTAGGTAGATTAACAGTTGGAACTAACAAGACACATATACCTTCATCCATGGATACCACTACCTACTACCTACCTACTGTAGGTAGCAAGCAGGTGTCAGGTGCTTGACATTTTGCCCTAGCTAGTGGTATGTTCTTCTCTAACTGGATCAACCTAACCTCGAAGAACGTGACAAAAGAAATGATTAACCGTTGTCAATAGAGACCTGCGTGTGAGTAAATGCGACAGTATCACCACCGAACCATATAACTGCGGTCTTGTCTCGTCATTCGGGGTAGCTATGAGAGTGTAGTTAGATCGGCAACAACGATGACACCGTTTTACTAGCTACAGGGAAGACGATCTATCCTAGGTACCCAATAAGTGCACCACCACCTTGGTTACCTAAGACATCGAGAGATGGCCAGAAGAAAGCAAGAAGGTAGGGACAAGGCGATACCTACGGAGGTGTAGTTGCAAGGCTAGAAGCCAAAATCCGCCCAGGAATATTTGCATGATCTTTCCATCGATATCAATATTTGTGCTACAGTACACGGACTTACAGAGAGGTAGGACTTTCTGGGTGAGGACAACGTCGTGGAAATGGCTCGTGCTCCCGGGTGCATACGGGAGCTGTTTTCCATTTGGGAAAGTCTGAAGCTAGACCTTGCGCTATTGGCCGCCAAGAAACCCTCGTCCCTGCTTTTCGCATGCACGTCGCACGGCCGCCGGCCCACGGCTGAAGCCACCATTTTGTCGGGCTTCTGCCAAGCCCTGCCAACTTGGACTGCCAAGTGGGAATGCACCTTTGTTATCGTCAACCTGCGACACGAGCGGCCTGCCTTGTCGCCCACCCAGCGACACAACCGAAACAACCACCTTTATGCAACACCGGTACACTCCGCAGCCTACCTTACTACCTACGTATACACTACGCATATATTACGCATATACTACGCGACGCGACACAAAGATACGCGCGAGTTCAGTTGTCTCGCAACAGTCATTTGTCTCGATAGATCGTCTCAGTACCCGTATGGACTCCACTTCGTCACATACCTAAGCAGGAGTGGTCACTGACCCTTAGTATGGGTCTTTAAATAGCATATGACCAGTCAATTAGCAAATAATTGGTAGTACTTCTAAATAGGTGAAGGTCTTACCAAAATAGAAGTAGCATCTATTACCTGCAATGTACGGTTAGCATTATATTCTCTTCACACTATGGAGGGACTCAAGAAGAGGCTTTACAAGCTGTTTTCGATGAATTTGATAGCGATGACGAAGAAGAGCATGTAAATAGCGACGATGAAGCGATTGGGATAGAAAACCCGTTTGGTTTGTAGTTGAATTAGGCTTTTAATCGATGCGGTTGAAAATAAGGTGTGTGAAAGTGGTGGTAGTTGGTTGAATAACTAGCTGTAATTGCATCTTTAGCAAAATTTATATTTTCATACCTGATGTATGAAGTTACAGCAAAAGTACATCCATTTTGGTGTAATTTGTATAGTAAATTAAGTACCTCTGTTTTTGCTAATTGACTGGTCATATGCTATTTAAAGACCCACACGTAAGGGCCAGTCTCGCTCCTGCTTACGGGTGTGACGAAGTGGAGTCCACACGGGTACCAGGGCAGTGTAGCTATTCGGACTATTAAACTCGGTTATGCAGAAACATGTGTTGGCTCAGATCCTGCCTCTTCGCCGTCCTGCGTGGCGCGTACTAACACTGGCGCATGAAGTTGCCATCGGATCCTTATCTACATGTTTGCTGTAGCGTCCACAAGTGTACCTACCTATATGAGGTTGTAGCACCATTGCCTACTTGTGTACTCAGTCATCTTCCTGAATCCTCGCCCGACTATATAGGCAGGCAGACCGGCGATGCGGGAGGCTGCCTATCCAATCTAAACACCATCGGCGCCTATCAGCAGGTACCTTGTCTAATGTCAAGTTTCACTACTACTAATAATAATAACATCGGACGAATCAACTGGTGGCTTGCTTCTCGACTTACACTGCACATATAGTAATGGTAATTATATGGTTTCGTATCAGTGGTTTGTAGGTTTGGAAGCCACATGCAGATCCGATGCGGCGATGCCCGGTAGATGGTAGATGAAAAGATGAGCTCGTGAAACTTATTCTCAGATAGGACTATGTTCTCCATGTACCATCCACACTTACACTTACACCTAGATTGACGTATTACTATTCGTATACCAGCTTCATGTTAGAAAGTTGGCCGTGCGTAAGTATACATATGGATTTTGCTAGTCACTTTGTGGGGGTGTAGTCACTGTACTGTAGTGTATGGAGTCATGGGTATCTTCCTTCGAGAAACATTTCCCAAACTTGGATGGAATTATGACCCACATCGGATGGCTTTCCTACTGCTTGTTTGGATGGTCGTACCTCCACCACAATCCGTAGTATACGCTACACCACATTCTACAGCAGAGATACCTTGATGTCCCCTGTTCACGTTAGACCCGCAGTGCGCATTCTCGGCCGGCGACGTAGCGGATCGTAGGTACCTATCTGAAATGAGAACACAATCAAACACATCATCTCACCACCGACTAAAGGTACTAAGGTAATAACTTGCCCACCCACACTGAACCAGTCCCCTGATGGGCAATGCGTTAACTGGCGAATTTGAATTTTTAGCAGCAAACCTCGCCAGCCCCTTTCCCTACTCTCTCCGAGAGCCAGCTCGTATCGCCAGGCTGTCTTCCCCATCCCGCCCTCGCCCCCCTAATCGCCTCTCCAGTTCACTCCCGTGCTATTCTTTGTAGTCGCAACAATCGCGCAATACCTAGGCTACTAGCATAGAGCAGGCCAAAACAGATGCGATTCATTTGCCTTTCCCTTTGATCCTTCGCCATATCAATACCAATACCAATACAATACCACTTACTCATACTAATAATACCCACGTACATCGTGCACTGTTTGTGTTATCTCAGCTGCCACTTTCGCATTCCTTTGCGGCAGCCAAACGTTTCTCTTCTTCCTTGTCATTCCCTCCAAATAGTCACTCTTGCGCGCACGCGCCATCGTTCTCTCGGTCGCAAACCGCACCCTCAGAAGGCTACCAAAAAAAGGAAAAAGATATATACAAGTATTTTAATACATGCGGTATTCCGTCTTTCCCGCTGAATAGAGTGACTGATCGCCCTATTGATTCTCCGTCGTGGCACCGTCTTACCATCTTGTCGCCGGTCGCAACTCTGCATCGCTCGTCACTAAATCAGCCAGGCCGTCAATCAATACATCAATCAATCAATCAGTCAACGCGCCAACTTCAGCAACCACCAAACGGATAACGGACTTCCTGTACTTTTATTTAATGCTTCATTTTCTGGCCATCTACGTACCTACTTTTTAATCCGCATTTTGCGCGCAGAGAGATTCTCTCGTGCATCACCTCGGGCGTTGTCGTCGTCGCCGTCGCCGTCGCTGACAGCCGCCTGTTGCTACTGCATACACACTCTTGCAGCGCAACACCTGCAACTCACTCACAGTAGTGCGCTGCGCCGTCTTGACTCTGGGGTGCACGGGATTCTTCCCTTCTAGGTGTGCGCGCCCCCATCACACAACGGTCGGACGGTGCTACTGTCCTTGTCCTTGATCCGGGACTGGGCCTGACTCAGACAGAGTTTCGCTTGGCTTTGACAAATTGGCGGTGGCCACATCACCAAGAGGAATCCTCTTTCTCCCCGATTTGCCCCTATTCCCTCCCTTTCAGCAGGCTGGCCCACCATTACGGTGTCCGCCAAATCGCCAGCCCAACCCACTCAGTGCAGTGCGAAAGGACCGCGCGCGCGCTCTCTCTCTATTGGGCGCAGGTGCATTGTGTGCCGGATTGCAGCGGTTTGCCCGCCACTGAAGTACCCCAGGTAGGCTGCTGCCTCAGCTGTTCTTGCACGGTTCCGATCCCCCGATCGCATGCTTGGCCACCTCGGTGCCCTCCAGTACTTAGTACATAGTACCAGCACTGACTGAGCCACCCGCGTCGCAAGAAGCTACCAGACCCCCCCGGTCGGTGCCCCAGTCAAAGCCGACCCGCACGTTACGTCAGCCTTGGCCCCAACCTGCCTTTGGCGTCACTCGTCTGACACACGGCTCCGCCCCCCTTTTCCAGTTGCTGCACCGTCCCCAACTCGCAGTCGCCTTTTTAGGCAGCACAGGAACAGCGTAGCACAACGCTGCACCCGCGCAGAGCAGGACTTCCCCCCGGCGCTCCGACCACCTTCCAACCCCTACTTACTATTTATTATTATTTATACCTTGTATCATCCACCTCCACCTCCACTGCAGCCCGAACTTGCGCCTTGCGCTCTGTCGTTTTATCTCCCGTCTACGGCTGCCCGCTTGGTCTTCCCTCCGTGTCTAGGTTGGGTATGCTCATGTTCCGATTCTGGAATTCGGATCACAGGGGAAGTGACAGGACTCTACAAGTTGATCGGCCTATGCTCGACTTCGCCAAGTCAGTGCAGCCTTGGATATCGACGGACGCGTGCATTCCCCAGCCGCCACGGCCTCTTAAGCGGCGGAGGCAGAGCAACGCCGCGATAGCGTCGCAAACCGCTCCTGTTTCCTCCGCCGTGAAGCGGCCGAGGACGAGCGATGAAAGTTTTTCCACTGACAATGTCGGCCATCCACAAAAGAAAGTGGCGTTGGCCCCGGTAACAGAGCGTGCAACTCCCGTCTCAACTGCATGCGGCGCCCTTGATATAGAAAAAGCGAAGGAAGCTATTGAGGAACAGTTCAGTCTCGAGATACTATTAAAACATGATGAATTACGCCTCATCAACCAAGAACTTGCCAAGTGCCAGGTTGCGTTAGAGCAGCTGCGCAGGTGCCATTTGATCCCGTACCCAGTCACCACTCCCACGCCTGAGCAGATGTTGAATGTCGCGAATGGGTCAGGTCCCTCATTGCAGCCCGGGTCTGGTGATAAGTTGCCTCAGTGGGCGCCGCCTTTCGGTGTCACCGATGGCCCTTATGCGCGGCACTACGCCAAGTGGCTCATACCAGATCCCAAGTTCGACGGTATTCAACTCGAAACCCCAACACCTACTGATCCGTGGCGGATGAGATCGGCGGTCGAAGGCAGATCGACGAGAAATAGTTTTATGGATCTTAACGCATCACAGGGGAAGACGCGGCCGGCTAGGGGTACCGCTGGCCAGAAGCTCCAGGCTCTCTCTAACGGATATCCTCCGCCGAAAGACAAGAGTGGACCTTGCGTTCTAAAGCGGTCCGACGGCCAGACAGTCAAATTGGTTTGCATCGATTGCCACCGCGAGAACTTCTCCAGCACTCAGGGATTTATTAATCACTGTCGAATTGCACACAAGAGAGATTTTAAGAGCCATGAAGAGGCAGCTGTTCACTGCGGTCACCCTATTGAAGCTGCTGAAGTTCCCAATAAAGGTGCCGCTGTTGAAGAAAAGTCTATTGGGTCTGCTGCACCGTCTCCTTCTGGGCTTGTTCATCCGTTCACACGCGCCAATGGCATGACCGAATCGGAGGCTTGCTTTTCTGTTGTGCGTCGTATTCAGCAGTCCCTGGAATTGTACCGTCAAGGGAAGTTGCCTGGAGTTACATGTGTTCCTACAATCTCCGATAAGTCAACAAGAATTAGTTCTACAACCAAGTCATCCACAGGGTTTTCCCCTTCGACTGATTCGCCCCATCTTTCACGGCTACTGAAAAGTAGAGGGTTCGGTGGCAATTTGGGTGCACTTGTTGAAGATGCTAAGACACAGATAGATTTTGATCAGGTCTCGTCACCCACGGACGACGAGTCGGAGGATCGGGAATTGTCGACAACTCCTATCGGTGCTCTCAGTCGTCCCATTTCCTCGCAGGCGACACCAGGCATGCGTGTTCCTGCGAGGGCCGTTATGGCTCCAGTGGTTACTACGTCTCGTCCGTCGAGTAGCAAAGGCACATTCGTGCATCCTGCGCCTTATGCCACCCCTATTCCTACTCCAACTTCTCATTCTGCGACTAGACCTAGGCCCGAAATGGCCATGGATGAAGACATGTTAGATGTGACAGAGTTGAGCCCAAGCACTGCCGTAGGCAACAATGCCCCGTCGCTTGTTAGTGACGACGGTGAGTATGATGACTCCGCAGACTCCGACTCCGCCTCGGAAATGGACGTTAGTATCGGTGCTGAGTCGATCTCGGATGTGGAGGATATCGATATTGATGATGATCATGCCGGCGCTCGAGCACTGCGGCACCATGGGTCCACTGGTCCTGGGGCTGGAACGAGGGTAAGACTGGGGAAACGCGATGCAAAGCAAGTCAACTTTGTGGCTTCAATCAAAGAAGAAAATACAAAGCAAGGCCACGGAGGCATCGATATCGAGAGGATCCGTTAATCGACATACGGCCGGCTCTGCTCGATGGACGCCAAGACGGCGAATGATTTTACGACGCAGTTTGTATGAGGAGCACCAAAATTCGCCAATATTGGAGTCCCTTTGTTGGACTAGGGCATTTATTCTTGGAACCATTATATTTTTATCCGTACACGTTGTATTATGCAACCCCATATACTCACAGTCATCTGGCTTTGCGGGGGGTTTTACCCGATGGGGCTGGTACTGGTCAAATTCGTTTCTATGGTTTCGCGGGCAAGATACATGTATGATCGTTTGACCCGCATCTACCTACCTATCCGCATGTATTCACAGCGTAGCATGACAGAGCGGGGTGTTGGTAATAGGCCCTCATCTTGGTTGGCATGGTGGCTGCTTTGTAAACATTAGAGGAAGAAACGAGGAGTTTTATCAGACGTTCGAAAGACAAGAGTGGACACTGCCAGTCAGTCAGTATATGATGTATAGCAGAGAAGCGTTATCTCAAATCTAATAAACGCCCTTTTTTCGGCAACTCGAGCGTACCCATTCGCGAACGTGAAGCGTTTGGTATTTTGTTGATTCCTGGGCACAGTTGCTTGCTATTGTTATGTTCTTCTTCATCTCTACTGATACATGGCCGGATTGTCAGATCATGCGTGATAGTCTATTCCCGGTACATAGCCCCTTGCAAGGTGTACGACTCAGCGCCGCTGCCCTGATGTGATAGAAAACAAGTGATAAAGTGTTTGTAGACATTGACGCGGGCTGCTTGCTAATTAGTGTAGTGCTCTCGTATTAGGACAAGCAGTATGACATGACACCTAACGTAAGAATGAATACGTGAGCGGTGGCTAGCACCTAGGGCGAGTGGCCGACCTAGTACTATACTATTTCACAGAGCGAGGGCAGACAAGCGTTTTTGGCTGGGTTTAGACTGCTTATTTCGTTTCTGTGGCAAGTGAATAGACTAGATGAGAGAGTGGGTAGGTTTTTGGCTTTATAATGCTCGATGAGATTATTAATCGATGATGGTTTTATCTAAACGGCGGAACTAGAACCAGAACTAGAATATCTCTTTCTTCTAAAAATTAGACATGTCGTTAGCTATCGGCCGTGCATGTCTACGTACGATTCAGTACTGGAATCCGTAATCCTATAAGTAGCTATTGATCGTTCTGGCCATCTCCGCTGCCGAATCGCCGCACAGCTTTTCCAACCTTCTGAATACTTCGACAACCACCACGTGTTGAGTAGTCTAGTATGGATATATAGCTAGCTAGCCAGGTACGCAAGTAAGCAGACGTGATCACCAGCATGGTAAACAAAGTAGAAAAATCCTTTGAGGTGTGCTAGGAGGCACCCACCACCCTTTCAACACACCTCCCGTCCCGATTTCGTTCCGCTCTCAACAACTTAGTGTAAATTCAGTTATTTAGCCCCCTCATCACACCACGCTCTACAGATGGATGCGGACATGAATTCAAATAACCTACAATTTACATCATACAAATTAAATTTACCCGTCCAACTTATCATAAACAATGACCTATAAATTTTCAATTTCAATCTCAATCTCAATGCCATCTCGCGAATCCTCTTTAAAATCCCTCCCCCATCCCTTATCTTACAACCCAGTCACGCAGCAGCAAATTCACTCAACGGCCCTCCAACTTCTACATTCAAGACTAGAGCCAAAATACCTCGCTAATAAGAAGAGAACTAAAAATCACACGCCTGACTAGGTATGTTACAATTTAAGTAGGTTAGGGAGAGGACTCGATAGAATCCACCACCCAACCAAACCTTAGAAAAGATATACCACATTCACGCTCAGTTGGATTCAACATAAAGTCACACAAGTCAAGCCTTCAAGAATCGCTCGGTCCAAAGGTAGTCTCATTCATTACAACTCCCCATCAAACAATCAATCAGGGCCACGCCACGGACGTATCCTATATGTAATCCCGTTCCGGGGGCAACCGGGTCAAAACGAACGAGTAAGCTATATCAAACCAGGACAACGCTTGAACGATCTTAGTAGCCATTATTGACGGGCTTCTTCTCTAACCAAAACAGCAGGTGCCGATAATGGAAGAAACCAAACACGCAACGGCGCCTCTCTTCTCTGAAAAGGAGTATACAGTAGTAAAAACCAGATCCTTCGCCTATATACGGCGACAGAGGGTTAAACGGCAAGGCCGCGTGTGCCAGCTGTAACAGAGCGGATGCCAACAGACTTCTACTCTTGGCCAAAGCCCATGGTCTCCTCGACAGCAATGGTTAACTTCTGCTGTAATGCCTCTAATGACTTGTAAGGGGGGAGGTCAAGACGGTTGAAACTGCGAAGTGGTTAGTTGAGACTCGAGAAGTAGTTCCAAGTTTGAAGACGTACCAGGTGTGAGCTTTGGGCAAGTTTCCGACATCGCCAGCCTTTTCAATGGTAAATCTCCTGGGTCCGTCGCTGCCTTGGAGATCCTTGAACCCGTTGACGGGAATGCGTGACGTGCCGGTCGCAAATTGAAGCAATCTGCTCTTCTGCTCTCCATCCCAACTCCTTATGGTTTGCCAGAAGAACTGGATGACTTCGTCGTTCTCTGTATAACCACGATAATCCGTGTGTTTCTTCCAGTCGTCCACATCAATCTCCGCAATACCTCCAATCAGGAGTTCCAACTCACGCTCATCAAAGACGTTGATGAGATCATGAGGAATTAGCTCTTGGAAGCCATCCTTGAATGCCTGGAACTGTTCGGCGATACGCTTCTCGATGCGCCACTTGACCATCAAATCCACATACTCCTTCTTGTTTTCATTGGTCACGTCGATATTACGTCCGTTGGGGATGAGGTCCTCGACAGTCATGACACCGAAACGCTCGTCTTCAGTAGAGAAAGTTTGTTCCAAGATCCCACCAGAGATATCGTTATCCAACATCCACTGCAAACTACGGTGGAAATCCGCATCCACACCCTCCATATCGGCGAGCTGGACGGCTTTGCCGAGTATCATCTTGTAGAGAGCCCCGATGAAGAAGGCATCTAAGAAACGGCGGTGGAAAATGGCGAGACCCACCACACGACCTATGAATTTGAAGTAATTAAGATGTTCCGGATTGATACCGGAATGTGGGTTAATTTGTAAGGTGTAGTTGTCATGAGCCGAATACTCGAAAAGACAGTAGAATGGGTTGAACATCTCATGCGACAACAAGAAGAAGAACTCTCTCGACAAGCCACCATAATCCAGACCATCTTCGCCCTCGAATTTTATCATCAGGCGCTTCTTGAGATCCGTGGCGGATTGCCGTGAGATCTCAGCAAACGAGTCTTCGAAAATATGTGATCTCCGGACCTTGATATGACACTGGCCAGACAGAATACGCATGGCAGGTTGGGATCGGAAATAGATCAGCTTCCTTCGGAAGTCTCGCTTATATTGAGGCACGTTCTGGTCTAAGGAAGACGGTAGTCGTGGATCGTCCCAAGTTGTCGTCTTCGTGTTATGGTCCACGAAGTATACACGAGCTGTGTTGGTGAGGCGCATCTCCCATCCACTAGGAAGAGGACCGAGCTGAGATACAGGCTGCTGCTGAATAGTGCCGTTTGCATTATTGTGGCCGCCGTACATCCTGATGTATTGCTGGCGTCGAGGGTCCACCCAAGTAGTCGTGCGAGTGTTGTGATCGACAAAGTATGGCCGCCCTTCTGGTGTCCACCGCTGTTCCCAGCCCGGGGGAAGCTCGCCAGTGCCGGGACTAGTGGCACCGGTGTGCATCATCGTACTGTTCTGCGCATTTTGCTGAGTATTTGCTTGCTGTTGTTGTTGTTGATGCTGAAGGGTGGGGGAGTTGGCGCCGGTGCGATCCTCCGGAAGGGTTCGGTTCTGATGCCGCTGGCGCTCAACCTGTGTGGCCGCTTCTCGCTCGCCCCGAGCCTCGCTAACGCCAGCTAGGGTAGGCCGAGTCCAGCTCGTTGTACGTGAGTTGTGGTCCACATAATATGTCCTACCTAGATGGTCTTCACGACGCTCCCACCCAGCGGGTAGGCGCCCTTGAGCATCTTCAAAAGGACTCATTTGGGAGGCGGATCGAGCCTGGGCAGAAGCATTCCCACTCGCCGGTGCTGCACCATTCACGCCGTTAGTTCGAATGGGTAGATTTGTCTGCGCTCCCGGGCCTGTGCCGTTAAGTGCCGAGGTAGACGAGGTAGGACGTTCTGAGGTACGATCAGCACTCAAAGTCGACGCCTGAGGTGCAAGGGACGGGCGGCTTGAATTGGTGGATTGTGGCTGCTGGGGGCGTGCCGGAGTAGAGAGGTTCGTAGACAAGTTAATGATCAGCTTCCCGTGTACGACGAGGTTATCGGTCGATTTCTTAAGGTCCCGCGTGAGCATCTGATCTAAAGAGAACGCCTGTCAGTGGGAGACAGAGTGGCGTCGGTAGAATCAAGTGTTTACCATCGGCGCCGTCCGCCAACTCAATGACATCGCCAATGCGAACGTTAATAACACCCAAGAACCCCTGGTCCTTCTTCTTAAACTTTTTCTGATCGAACACCTGTACGGCTAAAATGCCATCCTCGGTTGCGCGACTAAATCTTAACGTAAGTACAGGGGTAAGCGCTGGGAACACGGACAGGGACCATACTAGTCGAAGCTTTCATTCCAGTAGGGGTTCAAGGTCCGCTTGCAAACCTGAGTGGTCTTGGTCTGCTCGCCGTTGATGGTGGCCACGGCGAAGGGATCAGGGAGCCCTGCACGCAGATGTCAGAAATAGTAGATATCGAGCAACGTAGGGAGAATAGTAGTAAGGGACGACACAATGGAGTGAGGTGCAAGGGGGTTGCGTACGGAAGACATCTCTCTTATACAAGCCATCGGCGGCAATGACTGGGAATACGCATTAATACAATATGCTAATTTCCTCCTCTCCTGTTGCCCAGACAGTCGTCGTGCAGATAGATAGAGCCACGGAAACATACTGGTTACTCGCAAGTTGGGTTGACTGTCACACGGATACAAGGTGCTGGTTAGCCGCGCTGCTCTGCAAGGAGGGGAGGCGGGAGGAGGGGCAAACAAGAGGCTCTCGACTCACGCTGACGACCCGGAGTCGGAGCGGTTGGTAGCCATGGCCGTGGTGATACCATGCGATGAGGTGTTGACGGGAGGTGCTCGGGCTCTCCCACCTCCTATTCGCTGCGGGCCGGTGTAAGAGCGTGAGGAAGAGGGGTCACTCGAGCAGCGGAGGGGATCGAAGACGGAGGCTACGGGCTAAAAGATAGACGAGTCTGACTTGATGCTCAACGTGTCCACCACGCGCTGTGGTGGCCGGAAGGAAAAGGAAAACAAAACAAACGTGCAAAACGGAGTGCTCTGAGCAACAACAGGCACCGTCGAGGCTAAGATCCGGGAGGTAATACTAAGTCGAGACGCAGAGGCAGGTGGTAGGTTGGTTGGTTGGTTGGTTGGTTGGTTGGTTGGTTGGTTAGTTAGAGGATAAGAGATAGATGGGCGGTGGGCTCAGTTAGTTGGTAGATAGGTAGGTGCAATGCAGTATATTGGTAATGCAAATGGCCTCTGTAGTACAGAGTACCCATCTGTACTTCCGGTGGCCGGGTGAGCTACAGAGTGGGCGCCGCGGTGATTATGTCAGGGGCAGTGAGACCAGCCGTCAGTCGATGGTACAAGGATTAGCCAGAATCGCTCAGGCAGGTATCCCAGGCGTTTCGCTATGTACCCACAAGTATCGAAGCGTCAGGGCCGCAGTAACAACCTTAGCAGTTTACTGCTAGCGCTGTGCCCGCCCAGCAATGACTGACTGCAGTTACAACTTACGGAGTCGATGGGAAAGGGCGTGATCAGATTGGCTAGAAGCCGGCCAACCGTGGGTAACCCCCATGCAGTCTACCTAGTGTAGTGTAGCGGTCCTTGGACCGGGGCTTCTCGCACTCGCTGGAGGCTGTGCACAAACCTGTATCGAACGAAACAACCTTCTCGCCGACTTACCCGTCGTGGTCTCAGCCGTGCTTCTTCCCAGAGCGTCCGACGAGACAGAAAACCTCATATTATCTAGAGAGTACATTCAATTCAAACTGCGGTTTGGCCTAATTGCTTGTATGATCAAAGGACACGACCTACACTAGTGTCATCTAGTAGGTACCTACGGATAGGTAGACACTTACAGAGTACACAGCTTCTGACTATGACGCATGCGTACTGGAGACCGAGGTGGCTGTGAAGAATGATGACAGAAAGACCCCCAGAGTCCCAGAGCGGCCAACTTGCACCGTCTACTATCTAGTTAAGGGGTTCTGATAGGTGGCTGAACGGTAAACCATCAGATGCTCTGCCACACGTTCTACGACAATGCTATGCTACCCGGTCACCCCCTTTCCTCGCCACACCGATCCCATATGGCCAGGTTCTGGCCAGATCTAGGTCTTGTAGATGCACGAAAGAGCTTGTTGAGATATGCAAATTATTCGCCCGGCGTGTTGTCCACTATGGGTCTAATTCCTTAAGCTACATTGATCTTGGTGCGTGTCGTCGTGTCGCGTGCTTGGTAGGTATATGATGCCTGCGCCACCTATCGTCGAGTTAGTAGTTACCCGGATCTTCTTTTCCTTTATATTACTCCAGATATCCTAGATTGAGCAGGCATTCCTTCTCCATCCCGAATGTGCTGGGTAAATCTATGGAATTCTCCTTACGAGGCATACACCTCCGAACTGGGGACTGTTTGACGGAATCCAGGTGTTAAACGGGTCTGCTAACCGAAAGCGAGATGATACGAGTAGAGAACCATCAGAATATTACCCGTGCTTGTGAAACTAGACATATGTGTGTGCGCTGTGCTGTTTACTTAAGGTTATTCCTGGTTGATTTTCTTCGCCTCTATAATATGTCAAGTTTAAGTCAATCAGTCTGGGCAAGGTTAGTCTTGATACTTTGATGCAAGTACCGAGCTGCAAGGTGTCGACTGGATCTTGTTTGGGAATATGGCATGTCATCACATGGCGGCGTATCACTTCAGATGTAGAAGATGACAATCGGAGGCAAGGATAGGACCGATTTGTTTCTTAGTGACGCATTTCTCGCTCGCATCTTGGAGCATACCGACGCTACTCGTGGCTGAGCGTCAGAAATGACTTTGGTCTAAACCATTCACTTTCCCGCTACCGCAATATTCGACGGAAACCTGTCCATATTCCGCCTCCAAGGCTTGCATACATTGGCTCGAAGACAGCCTCGATCATTATCGGGATGCGCATGGATATGTCCGGGTTTGGTTCCCGATACGAATTCCCGGAGCAGGAGAAGACAAAGGGGAGATCAGTGATTTCCCTCAATCGTCGCAGGGTCGAGCGGGCGGCTGTCGCAGCGGGGGGCCTAAATCTCAAGTCAGGTTAAATTGATACGTACGACATGGTGTAGGCTCGGCCAGCAATTGTCTTCTTGCAAAGGTCCAGATGCCGACGGCAGCACGGCGAACTGAGGTCTTTCCGCAGAAGGGGTTCGCAGTGTTAGCATTAGTATTCGATACCATCGTCGGTTATGTGATCGGAGAAGTGTACCATCCGTAGCGGGCGTGCTGGGTGATCTCGAAGCGCTTGGTGCACATAACCCCACTTCCACTTTCGGAAGACACCACTCGCGGCACGCATGATAAAAAACAGTTCATGTAAGCTCTATCGATAAGCGTGTTAAGACTGTTCTTGGCGTCCGTCACCCAGGAGGCCTGCTATGAGAATTAAAATACTACACTACCTACATACAGTAGGTACGCAAACGACGACAAATCTAGATACTCTCAAAAAGCTCCCATGAACTTCCAAGTCTTAGCCTGTCACTTCCCAAAGCTGCGTCTGGCAGCTGTCAGTCAAAAGGCGTCAGCCCGCACCAGACGGCGCTGGCTAGGTACTACGTAGGTTAGACTGACCACAACCCACGATCACGAAAAGCAAAGGGATGAAACGTCAACAGGGATGAAAAGGAGGGGGAGCGCCGACCCCCAAGCGACAATCGCTTCGGGATACGAACGAAGGCGGTGAATTGAAGCTTGGAGCAGACTTGGAGTTATGCTTAGAAGACACCTGCACTGCCACCTTACCCCTCGGACTCGACGTTGCAGCCGCTTCGGGGAGCTGCGGGGCATAGTTAAGCCAAGCTCCGCCACTTAGGATACCTAGGTACCTACGCAGTGGAGCAGGAATACAACCTCGTGCTGTTAGCATCTTAGTGAGAAGTTGCATGAGCCCGGAAAATAGTCTCTTATGGCAGCAGCCTACGGAAGCGCAGTACAACGCCGACAATGAGTGATGCAGTGAGTCCGGCACTGATAGTCACCAACCTGATTATCCCCGCTAGTTCCACTCGCCATAGGATGAGATGCCCGAAGTGTACACTGCCGGGAATGACGCCGATCCTAACATTACCTTAACACAACACGGCTTCAGCTGGGAGTAGAACGGTCTCAAGTTGCGCGTCAGTCTCGCTATAAGTACTATCTGAGATAGGAAATGCGGCACGTAACGAGAAATCATGTTATCATTTTGTCTAGGGCTGCATAATAGACTAGCCCGCAGGATGCTAATCCTTCCTAAGCTGATCTGGACACCTTTGGCGGCTTCGATGGAGCCATCAACGGGGCGGGCGCATTCGTGGGCTGAATAAGACTTGCCGAGCTCTACCGTACGTATTACGGTTCAGATATTGGCCGGGATGTTTCTTGACCTGCGAAAGCAGTAACTTTGTTGTGACCTTCGCTAACAATCGTAGGCAATTAGACTATCCCCTCTCTCAGATTGTTGGATTGAGGTCTCATGGTATAGCTGGAAGTGTGACAACCCATTCATTCGGCTGTTGATAGTCCCTGGTACTCCTACTCCGTACTCGAGTAGTCTTTGCTGCTTCAGGTTACCAATCCCAAATGCAATGGATCCTCTCTCCATTACGACCTCCGTGATCACGCTTCTTGGAGCGGCAAACAATGTCTACAATTGTTTGCAATCCATTCGCCATGCCGATCGAGCGCTTCAATCATTGGTTAGAGAAGTCAATACTCTTAATGGCTTCTTGAGATCTATTGAAAGGGCATTGGAGGATTGTCGGGATAATCCTTATGCCTTAACTCATATCGATCCGGCTCTGTGGAAAGAGAGCAAAGTTGCACTCTCGGACTGTCAGGAGACACTAGACCAGCTCGGCTCGGTGTTCAGCGAACCCAAGAGGCCATCCCGCTCTAATACACTCTTTCGTCGAGCGAGAGTCGCAGCTGAATTGCATTCTCGCGCGGGAGAGATTGCCTCGTTCCGAGAGAAGATCTCTATGTCAAATATGTCCTTGCAGACACTATTACAGGTCATTAATGTGTAAGTCGGAGTTTTAACTCGCCTAAATTTCGCCACGGTTTTAAGATTAATGAGTCAAAGGTCGCTTTCTCTTCGGAGCAACGAATCCTACGACAATATTTTGAGAGAGCTGAAAGAGCTGAAAGATGCTCTGAAGAAATCTTCTCAGGCTGCTACTGTTTCGTACTCAACGCTATTTCTCAGTGAAAAGGATACACGTCTAGTCCATCATCTTAAGGGCTTGATTCGAGCAGCACAGGACTTCCATTCTAGCGCCAGTGTAACCGCCAGTACAGTGGTTGGTAGTGGTGAATCCCAACCACCGCCTACTGATTTCGGGGATGATGATGCAAGGTCAGGAATTGCTTCCCGACTGCCATCTATGAAAAGAGAACAGATTGAGACATATCTCTCTCAAAACCAACCAGTCTCGCGCGCTGGGACCTCTGCATCTAATGGAGAGAAAGACGAGATATTGCCAGGGCCACTAAAGAGTCCTGAAGTAAAGTTGGAGACACGTGAACCTGGCTCCAACGACACTTTCAGCACTATCTTTACTAGTGGCTTCAGCAAGATCGCTCAGCGAGCCCTTCAGCAACTTGATCTTGGAAAGGCAGAGGGGCTCCTCAGAGAAGCTTTGAAGTGGCACGGCTCTTCTGGGTCAGATGATATACATCAGCAACGACATTTACAGACTCAACTTGCCTTATGCTGTCTCCTTCAGGGTAATTGTCAAGAAGCTCAAGATTTAATCCTCAGCCTGTTTGGTTCTAGTACCGAGAAAAACACCGTTGCGCCTCAACTTCTTTATGCTCTGACACTATTGCAATTGCACGAGTTAGACTTCGAGGGAGCGCGGGACAACAGCAAACGGCTCTGGGAAGCCCTCCAAAAAATGCCACATTGTACAGTTCTGGGAGCGAATGATGCAATGAAACTCCTGGCCACTTCGTATCAGGAATCAGGTGATAGTCTTCTAGCCGACGCAATAGAAGCCGAATTGCCCGATTTGAGGCTCTTCGAACCTGTACCTAAGATGACAGACTTCCTGGCTGATTGCGAAGAGCTTCTCGTCGGGATTCTTGGACTCCAGGACTGTTCAGAATTCTCAACCCCTCTATCAGTGATTAGCAGAATCCACAATCTCCCAATAGCTAAGAAACCCAGCTCTCTCCAGATGCGCGGACTGCTACTGGAAAACTTGCGTTCTCCGATATCAGAGGGCTCTCCCAGCGAGGCAGACGACTGTCTGTCTATGAAGCCATCTCCAGACTTTGCAAATACACAGCAAAAAGCGAAGAAGAGGTCTTGGTCTAACTTACGAGCCTTATTCAGACCTCGGTTGTGGGACATTGGTAACATGGACTTATATCCCTTAAATACCGGGGCACAGGATTCGACATTTAAACTGAGGAAACGGGCAAAAACGTCACATGTTGCGCAAGTACCCCCCAAGGAGTCCGAGCCCGACTGTAACGCATCTCCGGACCCAGTTATACAAAGCCAAACTAGATCAAAGTCAAGTACTTCCACAAGGACGGGCTCAGTGGTGCAAAATCTCGACCCAGAGAGCACCTCTCGAACTATGGAGTGGGTCATCGAACAAACCGACAATGACGCAACAGAAACGAAAACAGACACGATAACGGAGCGCGAGGACGTCCGGGAACCAACACAACGACTGCAACGCCAGTTTAGTTTCCAGGCCGGTGTTTCCGATCAAATCTCAGCGAAGCCACTCACGACAACCGCAGCTTCTTGTTGTGAGATGCCCAACAACGCAGTCTTCGAACTAATGGACACGTCTCCGCGTGTGAAACTACCAATCTGGGCGCATGGTTGTGACAGACAACCTAACAGCAAAAGCGAAACAATAGGTTTTCATAAAGTATCTAGGCTTATTAATCGCTTTGATAATGGCAACAATCCATCGTTATCTCTATACGACGGTTCAATACCAATGGCAGACGTTTGCTTTCCTAGCAACTTACTTGAGGAATCCCGTGCATCTCAAGGTAGCATGACACCATCTACTACACTTGAAACGGAAAACGATATTTACGATTTGCTGGGCTATGACAGGCGTTCAATTGCTAGTGGTAATATTCTAGGCCATCTTGACATTAATACGGGTAGTAGCTCCTCCGAATCAGAGTCGGATATCTCCTCTGTTTTCGACCAAATAAAACCGTCAACCCGCCAAACAACATTCGACTCCCTAGCCGAAGGCACGGACCACGACAGCAGTGTCAACGAAGATTGGCCGCTCAAAAGCGCTGAGCCTATGATTAGTGACGAGTCTCCCACGCGCACGTCTTTCAAACCAACGAACAATTACGGGCTAGACGTGGAACTAGATGAGTCTCTGAGTCTGCCTCGAACCCGCGAATCAAACCGCGAAGCGACCACAGACATGGCCCAGCCCCGGAGCCTGAAACCCCACCACAACGGTCGCCGGGAGTTTGGCCCGGCGATAGCAAGGCTCTGCCGGCATAAGTCTCCTCGCAAGACTACCTTTAGGAGACGGCTACCTGGCAGCGCAGCTACCGGACTTGGCAAGCTATTCCACGCACAGGATAGTGAAGACAACTTCGGCTTCGGTTTCAGCAATGCACTTTACTCCGGCCCCGACGCCGTTGTTGGCCCGTTCACGGATCTAGAGGAGGCCGACTTATCCGGTGGGCAAGGCGCCCACGGGTCTGCGCCTCTAGGCACTTCCACGTCTGCGGACAGCTCGAGGCCTATTAAACTATATGCACGACATATGGTGAATGATCGGGAAGCGTTGGGCGAGAAACGTGAATCTTCGGTGAACATTAATGACCCGCCACCGTATCATAATCAGGACCCGTTGGGAAATAGAAAGCGCAGCTGGACACGGACTCAGATCGATGACTTTTTCGAGGTCTCACTGGAACGTCCGCTCTTTCAACCCATTGCTTGTGCTTGAGGATCAGGAGTTCGGAGGTTGCTCGTTAGAAATATATATCATGTTAACCAAGCAGACCGGCTACGCTATATCTCACGTAGTCGCCTCCGCTTGTTCCCTTCGTCCAGGTATAATTACGTTTAGCTTGTTTGGGATGGTTCTCCCGAATTATTTACCGAATGGTTGCATGTAAGTATTAGAGAACAACAACGTAAGTTACCATCTTCATCCCGTTTCGATTGCCGTCTTTTACCTTCCTACCCTTTTCTTCCGCTCTTCTTTCCCCATTTACCCTTTATGGCGGCATCGTGGGGGTCTATGTTAGTGCAATGGGAATGTGCACCTAAGTCCCCAATAGACCACTAATCTTAGGTAGGAGATTCAGGCACATGGCGCCGAAACCTGCCATTCTTGTCTACCTAATTCAGCGGTTCCAAGACGCAACCCCAACATGGAGCCTGTTCCAACCCCGCAGCTCGGGAAAACATTACAGCACAAGTCTGCGGTTGCTGGCATTACAATTCGAGAGACCCCCGCGTACTGCCCCGCGCACTGCCCCGCGCCAGACCCCCAAATTCCGTGATCGCAAATCGGACCCCTAGAAACTTGGAAATATCTCCCATTAAAAGCCACTCGTTTCACACGACGTCTTGGAACAGACAATTCTGCCAAATTGCACGGCATTATGAAGCTCCTATATCCAACGTCACTCGAGCTCGACGTCGCGAGCCTCGAGGGCTTCAGCGTATCCCTGCACGCCTATGACGTCAAGAGCACGATTCCCGAAGACCTGATCGACGCCGAGGTGCTCATAACGTGGACCAACACCGCCAGCAACCTCCAAGATGCCGCAAAGCGCATGAAGAACCTGCGCTGGATTCAATCGCTGGCCGCGGGGCCTAATGACGTGCTATCGGCAGGCTTCCCTTCGTCCGTAATAGTCACCACGGGCTCGGGCCTGCACGACCGCACCGTCGCCGAGCACACCCTGGGGCTCCTCCTCACCGCCGCCAGACGCTTCGACGAGATGCACGACTACCAGGTCCAGAGCAAATGGGCCGCCCACCTCGGCGGTCCCCAGCCCGACCGCCCCAAGGACCGCTTCACCACGCTGCGCGACGCGAACGTCACCATTTGGGGATACGGCAACATAGCCAAGACGCTCGCGCCGCACCTGACGCTCCTAGGCGCCACGGTGCGCGGTGTCGCACGATCAGCCGGCATCCGCGAGGGTACCGAGGTCTACGGCGAGGATAAGCTAGCCGAACTCCTCCCCAACACCGACGCGCTCGTCATGATCCTGCCCGGGTCCGAGAGCACCAAGGACGCCCTGAACGCCGAGCGTCTGAAATTACTACCCAAGCACGCGTGGGTCGTGAATGTCGGGCGCGGCACCTCCGTCGACGAGGACGCGCTGGCCGATGCGCTGGAGAAGGGCGAGATCGGCGGCGCGGCCCTCGACGTCTTCGTCAAGGAGCCCCTGCCGGCCGAGTCGAGGCTGTACAAGGCGAAGAATTGCATCGTCAGCCCGCATGCTGCTGGTGGTCGGCCGCAGGATGCCGAGGCGCTTATTGCGTATAATTTGCGGAGGCTCTTGGCTGGCCAGGAGCTTAAGAATGTGATTTAGAGAGACCGGCGTGCGATTTGGGCATGAGTGAGCGTTAGGTTTAGATGCATTGTAGATATTATAAATAAATATTCTCAAATCATGCTCATCGGTTTAGTGTCTTATTTCAGACGAACGCACATGCGTATTTGGTTTTGTTACTTTAGAAGCAGAAGATCAGTTAAGACCGTAGTATTGCCCACTAATAAGACCAACGTTAATCGACATATCATCTCCCTTTTAGTAGGCCTAAAATAGTCAGGCAAAACAAGCTACCAAACGCCAACGCCATATCAAACCTGTCAGAAACGGCACTCGTAGATCTGAGGCATGTTGACACCCTCGCTCACCATGCCTTCTCTTCCTCCTTTTTGATACTCCTGTGGGAAACAAAAGTGACTTCGCCCTCACCTTCAGAGTCGGCAGCCATCTCGTACTTTTCCTCATCGTCATCATCAATCACCACAATCGCCTTACCCTCACCTTTTACCAGTTGTCCGCCGCCGCCGCCATCGCTCTCGGAAACTTCGAACTCATCGGAGGAGGAAAGGTCAAAAGGGGAAATTTCAATAGGGGAAAGAGGGTCGCTCTCGGAAACTTCGAACTCATCGGAGGAGGAAAGGTCAAAAGGGGAAATTTCAAGAGGGTAAAGAAGGTCAATAACCTGCTTCACGTGCGCTTTCGCCGCCGTCCCCTTCCCCGGGCGGCCCGAGCCAAGATCGCCGAACTTCGCCTGGGCCTCGAGGTCCCTCTCGATCTCGGCCAGCGGCTTCTTGACGTCGGAGCAGCGCAGCGGCTCCCTCAGGTCCTTGACCGACGCCGCGGGGGCCGCGCGGTCGAAGTCCTGGTCCGTGTGCGTCATCTCCGCGAGCAGGCGCTGCAGGTGTCTGCGGCGGCGGCGGGGGGCGTGCGCGCTCGACAGGTCGATCATGGGGAACGGCAGCATGGCGATGTCGTCCGCGCCCAGGCGCACGCGCAGCATCAGCTCGAGCGCGCGCTCCAGCACCGCCGGGTCTTCGAGGTCCGCCTCGGCCCACGCGGCCGTGGATAGCTTCCCGCCGTCGTCGTCGTCGTCGTCGTTGCCGTAGGAGAGCAGGCGTCGCAGGTTGTTCTTCGCGTGGCTGAAGAGGCTTCGCGATTTCTGCGGCAGCGCGATGAATTCGCTGTAGTAGTCGTCGCGCGTGCGCAGCTCGAGGAACGCGTCCGTGTCGCTCTTGCTCGGGGCGTCGTGGTTGTACCAGCCGCCGCCGCCGTCACCTGTCTTGGGTTCGATGGCTTCTTGGCCGCGCTTTTTCGAACTGGGACTGGTTGCGGCGTCTGTGCTGAGTTTTCCTGAGACGAAGATGTTTTTGAAGGTATTCATGAATAAATTATCTCCGTTTTCCTCCTTGATCTTTTTACTCTCGACCTTGCTCTGGGTTCCATTCTCAAGTTTGACTTTCTTTGGAGCAGGCTCCTCTGCCTCTTCGGCTTTGTCATCCTCGAGCAAGTTTTTCTCCTTGAGGAGCTTTTGACCCTCTAGAGAACGCCATGCTTCGCGGATCTCGTACTGGAAGAGATTCAGCAGCCGGACTAGAACCTTTTTCGTATTTCCTTGCGCTCGAGCGCCAAGCTCGGGGAGGATCTTCTCGATCTGTCGGCTCTCTCGAAACGTGTGGAATGAGTTCTTGAGCTTCACTCTGTGGACGGTAACATCTGAATTTTGGCCGACCTGTGGCTAGTCAGTATACTCTTGACAAACTATTCAGTCATAAATGATATTGGCAGAATACAACTTACTCGAATCACTCGATGGATAGCTTGCCACTGGACCTGAAGACTATGCGATTGAGAAGCAACCAAGACCCGCGAGCAACTTTTGTGCAAGTTTGTGCCGGCAAAACCAACGGTATACAGCTGGATCAAGATCTGGCATGAGTTTTGATTGCTACTGTTGAAGCTGTCGACGAGCTTCTGGCGTTCGTCAAAGGACAATTGCGCGTGCATGCAGCGGCACTCGAAGCCTAAGAACTGCAAAACGAGCTCGTAATAGAACGCGAGCATTAGGTTCTGCTCGATGATGAGCAGCTTCTTGATTGGGCCGTTCTCCTTCCTGGTTAAGATGTTCTCGTTGATGTAATGGAGGATGTATCGGAGGATAGGAGAGTTCTGAGTGACGAGTTTCATCCAGCCAACGTGAGTGTCCGGCCGAGTCCCGTTCATCGGGATCAAGAATTGCGCCAGGCGGAGAAGATTCACCCCTTTATCGCGCATTTCTGCAACTTTGGGTGCTAATGTTGAATGATCGTTCAACGTAATGATCGTGTCTAGGTCATATACATCCAATGAGGAAGAAGCCAACTGAAGTAGTCTGAGCGAATGAGGGATGGGTCCCTTTTCCTCCTCATCTTCCTCTTTCTTGATTTTCTTCTTGCCGCGGCCTCCCCCCCAGTCTTGGAGGCCCTCGAGATAGTCGATGAGGAGATCAATATGTACCCGCTGGTATTCCTGGTTATAGGCTTCCGCAACACTGATATCGACGGTGTAGTTCTCAACTTTCGGATACAGGCCATCCAGGGAGATGGGTTTCGTCTTTTCCCAATCAGAATAGAGATAAGAGCTTGGCGATCGTTTCAACATGGCAAGTGTTTCAAAGTATCTGAGGTACTTGCGTATCTTGTTGATATCCTGTGTTCTTGCATTCCCGCGCTTGAAGAGCAACTTGGCGAGCAAACCAGGCCGTCCTGCAACTAGCTGAAAGTCGTCAGCTGAAGGATAGCCATCTAGTTGATCAAGATCATCCAAATCGCCGAACATTTGGTCGATTTCAAGTCCTAGTTCCGGGTCCTGCCTTAGGTATTCTTCGGGTGCGGTCCAAAGCAGCCTTGCAAGCCCGAAGAGGTCGGTGATTGTGTTCATGCATGGTGTTGCGGTAATGAGGAGAGTGAACTGACGCTTGAGAAAATGGATCGATCGCCAGTTTTTGGTGCTCGCATTCTTCACTTTGTAAGCTTCGTCTACGATGACTAGTGAGAACCCCCGCCCCTCCTCCGTAAATGACGAGGTCCATTCTTCATCCTCATCTTTGAAACAGGTTCTCACGGCCCAGCTCTCCATAGTCATAATGAGCACAACCTGGGATGCCTGAGGGTCATTCTCGTCCCACATGTAGTTAATAGCCGCCGGCCACTGTCCAAAATTCTCGCGGGCCAGATGGGTGACTCTATGATGATCAGACTGTGCTTCCAAACCAGGGCCAGAGACTACAATGTGAGATAGTATAGATTCGTCAATCACTTGATTGAGCTCCTGCACCCATTGATTCGCAACGGTAGCGTTGGGGGTTATGAGTAGAATGGGACGATATATGGGAGTTCCATCTTCATTTCGGTCAACATTTAGTTTTTGTCTGATCAACAGGTCTACAAGAGCAACCGTGATGAGTGTTTTCCCAAGACCCATCGAATCCGCAAGGATCCCACCGAAGTATTTAGGGCCTTTGAGACGATCACGATCCTTTTCGTCGGATGGGGTTATGATATTCGATTGGAGTCTTCCAGTGTTAGGGTCCCGGTATTTCAGCGTAGGGAGGTCTCCAAAGAACCTGGAGAGTAGCCAGACTATCGCTGTGACCTGATGGTCTAGTAGGCCTCGACGACCGTCTATGTTGTCTAATGTCGGGATCAAAGGCGATTTCCACACGGCTGAATTGCTGCGACCGTAGCGGCCGCATTTGGTCATCTTCAGATATGCCGCGCAGGGGTCGACGGGAGGACCGAGACTGTTCGGACTAGCAGCAATTATCGATTGAGCCGCTGCGCTGACTTTCTGCATAGACTCGTCCTTAGCCTTGGAAGAACGGTTCGGGAGCTCTTTAGGAACCTAGTAACATTATCAGCTTCAATGAAGTGATCATGTAGGAAGAAACAACCCCACCTCGACGTCGACGTCTCGTTGCCCATCTGCCTTGATCGCTCTTTCCAAGTCATCCAGCGCTTCTGGCTCGTCCGACTGGTCAGTCACAAACTCACTCTTCATAACCTCACCTGTAATTTTGAAATTGTCATCGGGATGGCCTTCAAGAGTCTTCTCGATGGCAAACTTGGCGAAACGCTCGCGGTCAATGAGGTGGTAGCGGCGGTAGGTATGATCAGAAAAGAACTTCGTCATATCTATTGAAGTCAGTCAGTCGATCAGTCAGTCAACATACCTAGGTTTCGACGCGCAGATCTTGTTGGCCTACCCTCTTTCTTGGTGAATCTATCATAAGGATCCCACCTGCCCTTTTTCTCGGGCTTTGCCTGGTTTCCAGAACCCGGCTTTCCATATTTCGTGTGGTCTTCAAAAAGTTCAGTATTGACCTTTTGTTCCCAGGTAGCAGTACACTTCGCAGCCGCCGCCCGGCGATGCGGCTCCCCAACCATGCTTCCTACCAAACCAGAAGGATAACGGTCTTAATAAGCAGGTAACCTAGGCGGAGAAGGGAAGTGACCAATGGTGATTTCTAACCTTTTGCCGAATAAACCTGCAGGGAAAAAAATACTTAACAATGGAATAAATGCAGTGTAATTGGGGAAATGGCTAGAGAGGGAAGGACTTCCCTGCGATGGGAGGCGTGGGTGTATGATTACGTGTGTGCAAGGTTGGTGGGAATTTCACTTGTAGTGGAATGTGTAGTAGCCTGGGAGAAATACGAGTCTTTCGTTGCAAATTGTACGCCTAGATATAACTGCGTCAGTTTTCCCGATACGGAGCGAAATGGTCCTCGAACCTAAACAAATAGAAGGAACGATATATTGACGAGGAAGTACAGACAAATGGTATTCCGGTGACTCCTGAAGGGCAAGGGCAATAAGTAGTGTTGAGCAGCAGAGATCCAAGAGGGTGGATGAAGCGTAAGATGGATAACTTGAGCGTGGGATAGTGTACCTAAAGTTGGCAGGTGCTGGGTATTACATATATAATCGCCTTGTCAATCCGAATAAATACTAATTAGCTACTCGATTTCACGGGAAAAAAAGAGCCCACGAGCCTTGTTTTGTTGAGAGAAAGTAGTCCTGTTGGTGAGTGTAGAATGCTGGCTGGGATGGGTTTGGGGAGAGAAGAAAATATTGAAGTTGCAACTAACGAGAGAGAAAGGAGAGAAAACAGGTAGCGATGCTGGCGTGGGTGTCTAAACAGGCGCCGAATAGAGAATATCGAACGATTGGTGGCAGAAAGGTGAGAGGACGTGAAGGTGAGAGTGTGTGTGCATGTGTGTAAAACTGAGGGTGGTAGTTGTGGGAATGTGGATGCAGATGCTGGAGTGGCGGTTCGATGAAGAAAATCAAGAGTTGAGAAGAGAGGAACTTAATGATATAGGTTAATGGGAAAATGGTAGCAAGGTCAAAAGCAGACGGACGCACTTACCTGTTGCTTTGGTGCAGTGGGGAAATTATCAAGATAGTTGAGAATGTGAGAGCTTGTAAAAGGAGGGTTGTGATTAGCAGGAAGGAGCGACGTTCGGGATTGTTGGGCTTGGAATAAGTCAAAGTACAGGACACAGGGGCAAGGTGTTGGTGTTGACGCTTGTAAGTAGCCAATTTTATTGTTGCTGTTTTGTTGGTGATAGTCACCAAGAGTAAGTCACTACAGGCCGGAACTCATGTATCACTGCTTCGCTTTAGACGTCTTCCATTTCATAAATTCCATCTCTACACCTTGAATCTGAATCCATGTTCTGCTGCGTGTCCTGGCAACGCATTGATAGCACCATCCACAAAAATACCCCGATCAAGCTTCTTGTTCAGCCTGACAAGGATAATCCTTAGGATCAAAGCTGAAATGATTGCGAGCGCAGCAGTCCCGCTGTTCACACTGAACGCGATAACGTATCGAGGAGCCATCCAGTCTTGGTAACTGTGTTCCTTGTCAGCATGATGCCTCCTACTCATTTTTGGCGTGGGAAGACTTACAGGTAGCTCGCGTAGATACTGGTGGCATTTGAAACGGCGTTGATGAAGGATAGGGCAGCAGCACGCTTGGCTGGAGGACGGGGCATTGTGTTGCTGATCCATGCCAGAGCCACCACGAATGCGCTATAAATCCCAGGAACCTGCAGACCATAACATCAGCAACCCTATGCGTGCTATTGAGTGATCGGGTTCAGCTAACTTACCATGATAATAATAGCAAAGTATCGTGGACCTATCGCTGTGGTGGTTGCGGCAATGATGAAGCCGATGAGGGCTACACACAACGAGAGTGTGATGTGCCAGAACCTCTCCCCAGTCCTATCGGCGTGCCAAGCGTTCAAAGATGAGGTAATAACGCAAAGGACGTAGGGCGGGCTTGTCAACAGAAGAGTTTCGACAGAGTTGTATCCCAGTGTCTTGACCACTGCCGGCAAGAAGTTCGTCACACCACCACATGAGACGATGCCGGTGAGCAAAAATAGCTAGCAACAACTTTTGGTTAGTGAAAATCCAATGATGGATGAATATCCCAGAAAGACCTTACCAAGACATAGGTTTTCACGTCGGTAAACGCCAGCTTAGCACCAAGCCACATCGACTGTCTCTCTTCGCCGACCCAATCATCCTCGCCGACGTCTTCTTCTAGCCTCCAGATTGCAAGAGCCTTCTCTTCCTCGCTAAGCCACTTTGTTGTTCGTGGAAAATTCGGAAGAATGGGAATCGCTATCAACGCAACGCCTACTGTGATGACACCTTCGATAATGAAGAGCCATTGCCAGGCACCGTAGCCCCCCACACCGTCCAAATTCGCATTAACGCCTGCCGCAATCAGACCGGAAAAGGCACCGGAGATGAGCGCTCCCGAGTAGAGCAAGGCAGTACGTAATCCCAGTTCTTTTCTGGTGTACCAACAACTAAGATAGTAGAGGCATCCGGGCTATCGCCGTCGCAGATTAGTATCAACTCGTGGACCTTGAGGTATTGGTAGTAATTACTCACAAAGTAGACTGCTTCGACAAAACCTAGGAAGAATCGCACTGCTAGCAGACCGCCGAAGTTCTGGGACGAGGTTAGTTCTCAATGTTCTCCCTTTAAAGATCACTTGCACCCGCTTACTTTCACTGTTGAAGTAGCTGCCGAAATGACACCCCAGACTGCCATCTACATATAAGTCAGTCGGTGTCTTGGTGTCTAGCAAAATATGAGTGTTATGAACACCCTGACTTTGAACTTACACAAACTGGCAGGTATATTCCAGGCAACCCAATTTTGTTTAAAAACAAGTTTGAGGGGACTTGCACCAATAAGTAACTAATTTTCCTTCGAGTTAGACACCGGTTGAATCATTATTTCGAATGTTCGTGACCTTACCCGACAAAGAGAATACTGACGGCCGTCTATACCAATGTATTAGTGTTATGCTGACAAGAAGCCCCGTAGGGCAATCCGTGGGCGAGCTTACCTGGAACTGATTTCCTTCAAGCTTCAAATCTTCAGGCAAGCCGGACAATTTCGCAGCTGCGATGTTATTTCTGTGCTACATTAGAAAACACTTCCGCCACCCTTCTGGTATTCAATCCACTCACCGGTCGATATAATTCAAGATATCTATGCCCAGGAAATTTGATTAGCTAATTGTCAAAGTCGCCAAGCAGAATTAAACCGACTAGGTCTGCGGGTTTGTAGGCACCGGCAGACATGACTTTTCAGGGTTCCTGAGGGATGAGAAGCATTGGCACTCACACATAATGATAAGCATAGGTAGCAGACGCCAATCAATCTTCCTCACAAGGTGCTTCTCGAGGGCAATGCGCTCTTCGGGTGTTAGCCGCGCGATGATCTCGGGGGGTTGCAGCCCTCGCGCTACGGCCTGTTGTATGTCGGCGACGTTGCCGGCAGTATCGACTCTGACGTCTTTGGCGGATTTAGCATCGTGTGAGGACGCACGCTCGGGATCTGAAATGTGGCTTGAAATAGGCGCCATGTTCCCGTTCGTAGCTTTAGACGGCGCAACCGGATCGCTTGTCGGTTCCATGACCTCACAATTGGCGCCGAGAGGACTGAAGCTCTCTGACGATGCACCAGATGCAGACAGGACGTCAGGTAGGCTGGTGGAAATTATGCTACTGGTCGGGAATGAGAAGAGCGCGTAAAATCTCTTTGCAAGACTAGCGAGATACGGAGGAGGGACGCAGTCTTGGTTTTATTGTCCTCCGTTACCCAGGTCCAACCAACCCCCTGTTCGATTAGTTGACTGGGGAATCAGCGGTTTGGCCTATCTACGAAGGAGGATAGCTCCTCGTACCGACGAACCGACTCACTCAACATTGGCCAACAAGAGTTCAAGCCACAGTCTCAATCCACCACCCAAAACCACTCTTCCCCCGAGATTTCCAGACGTTCGACCAGCCATCACCAATACTAGTAACATGATACCCGCGATTACTACCCGACTTGGGCATGACGCCACAGAAAATGGGGGTCTAGCACCTCCGCCCCCCATCTAGCGGTTGGGGTTGGCGTGTTCGGCACTCAACCCCAACGCTATCCCCACACGACTTTTATCCGTCAACTCTACGCTAACTAGGATAAGCTATGCCAAGGGAAGTGCCGGGATGCGGGGAAATTTTGGTAACTAGCGGTCGGTTTTTCCGCTGAGCGAGCTGTCGGAAGCCGATTCCGCGATTGGCTCACCAACTGACAATTCGGGCCTTTCGAGAAAAATCACAGGGACAATAGCGCCGAAAGTGCCTAGTTGATCGCCGCTGATTACTAGGTAATATCTTGTTTTGAGTGCGTCCGTTTTGGCGCTTCGGTTGTAAGGAGGTAATTGTGAAGTCATATTGTCTAGAAATGGAATTGATTAGGTAAATGGGAAGAGCTTCCGCGTTAGTAAGCTAGTTAGCCCTGCTAGTGGATGGCACGAGAGAAACAAAACAAAAAAAACATACGTTCTACCAGGCTATACGATCAAGCCACATTACTAATGGCAAGTTCCGAAAATCAATGCTTCCAAATATGCGAGCGGCTATACTGTATTACTATGTATGTACAAGCGGGAGAGGAATTACCGGTTTCAGCAAATGAGCTATCGTCACATTGGAAGGATTATATATAGCCGGCTAGGGCTCACCTCAGCTAGCGTGAACAACGTGTAAAAGATTTGGAAATTTAGCGCTTTGGCAGGATAAAAACTCATTTATACGTAGAAAGTTTGGTACCGAACTATCATTACTTTCGCTTCGCTTCGTACATTACATACTCAGGCTGTTATAAATACCCGCCATCCCCCCCATCCTCCTCCCCGCGAAGGGCCCTCTACGCCCTAACATGCCAGTAACCGACCGATGCTCGACCTTTAATGCGCTGACCATGTATCGAAGAACGGATATCCTAATGGACGTTTGCTGATGAGCAAGACTGGATTCTCTCTTGCAGATGGGCATGGCTAAGGAATTTTCGAATGAGTGACGACGACAAGATTGGATGGAATGAGTGGGCTGTCTTTGAAAGACTCTCCTGGATCAGGATGGCTGAATGAATGACCGCTAAACGAGCGAGGGCATCAACGAGGGTTACCATGCGCACGCGCACTCGAGGCGAAACGAGTGGAACGACCGGCCAGATTTCAAAAGAGCGGAATTCGGGAAAATCTCTATCTGCGTTGAAGCAGTGGAAGAGAGGATCCCGGCGCCGACGGGACAGCTAAGCGAATATTCTAAAGCGAGCGGATTTTTACGCACTCATGAAATCGGGGCTTTGACAACGAAGCCCCCCCAGGCGGAAAGACGATTTGCCGATTAGACGCCCGAATCTTCCTGCACGACGTCGTTGGTGTCTTGGTAACTGTTCCACGTGGCGCAGGTGTTGTTCAGCGCCTCCGTGTTCGTGATGGATTCGATCTCGGAGCTGCGCTCCACGAGCTGCAGCGCGAAGCCCTGGGATGTGTGCCAGCCGATCTGGGACGTCGCGGGAAGGTTAGCCGTGGGAATCGACTTGGGGGCGGTGCGAAGGGGGAGGAAAACTCACGTGGCAGTGTGCGAGCCAGACACCTGGGTTGTCGTTCTGGAAAGCGATGGCGAGGAATCCGGACGCAGGAAGCATGGCCACGTCACGACGCGGCGGGTTCGAGAGGTTCAGCTGCGAGGAATTCGCGTACGTGTCCATGGGCACCTGGGCCAGGACGAAGAAGTCGTGGCCGTGCAGATGGAAAGGGTGTGTCTGAGAACCGTTAGCCTCTGCCTACTGTCTGGGTAGCTAAAAAAGGGGCTTCGAGGCACTCACCAAGCCCAGCTGTGACTCGATGATGAGGTATGTCCATGTGTTTGTCTCGTTCAGCGTAATGATGTTTTCTTCGTCGGTGAAGACGGCATCGGGAGTCAAGACTTTCTCGAGGGCTGGGAGAGATGGTCAGCTTACCGAAAGAGACAGGATTTGTACGGCTGGTGCGACTTACTAGGCTCGCCCCAGTCGGAGAGGAACGTGTTGGAGTTAAGAGTCCACTTGAAGAAGCTGTTGACGATGGACAAGCCAACATCCATAACCTGTTGAGTGGTGGCATCGCCCGCATCTAGGGGAAGGGAAGGGACAAGACTCTCAACCGGGATATCATTGCAGTCGTCAACGTAGTCATAAGCGTCCGTGGTAGGCGTTGCAACGGCCAGGTCGTCATAAGTCACAATACCCTTGATGTTGAGTGTCATCTCGTTGGCGCTGCAACTGAGTTGGGGGATCGAGCGCATCCAGTAGTTTCCTGGTGTCTGGTTGGCAGTGACAATCACGTCGTATCGCTGGCCGATGCCGATGCTGACCATCTGCACATCAAAAGGCTCGACGGGCACCAAGTCGGTTGCAATGACTGTCAACGTGTGGTTGTCGATGCCAAATTTGAACATGGTGTCGATAGCTGTGTTCACCAGACGCAGACGATATGTCTTGCTGCTCTCAAAGGTCGTCTGGAAGCGGGAGCCGCCGTCTTCGTACACATTGAGACCATTGATGAGACCGTTGTTGGCTGTAGGTGGTCCAGCAGTCGAAGCTGCATCATATAGCTCATCAGTAGTCTGATGGAGCCAGTCGCTGAGCATGATTATGCCCTTGTCCTCATCATATGGAGCAGAGGCTGGTCCACGAATAACTATCCCGCCAAAAACACCATTCCTTTTGAGACCATTAGCGTGGGTCCTCGATAGGGGGCGTGGCCATCTTCTTACCAAGCCTGTAGGGAGAAATGGCTGTGATACCAAGTGGTTCCGTACTAGCCAGTCATTAGCACGGCATAATTCCTAACGGCAAGGGCAGAAGAAAATACCTGTGTGGCTTTCCATGTGTATGTCGTGCTGTCGTCCGGAGCCACAGGGCATTGGGTGATCGAGGCAACGCCGTCCTGGTCGGTGCTTCCCTTTTGACGGATACCATGCCAGTGTATACTGGTCCCGTTGTTTTGCAAACTGTTCTTCACATGAACCACTTCACGATAGTCAGCGTGGTGTTCGGAGAAAGTCGGCAGGGTGCCTGGGCGCTTACCAACGGTGTCACCCCAGTCAGCCTCGATCGTTGGACCGGGTATCGAGCCGTTGACGGTCAGTGACAGGCGTGGAACGCCATCGGGGGAAAGTGTCGAATTTACGAGCTCGAACCAGTACTCCCGGATGACGCCCGTGTCAGGGGCCTCTTCGTACCAGTTGGTAGAGAGCGAGTAATTTCCCCAGCAGCTAGGGGCGGTGGCGGAGTCGAACTCGCACGAGTCGGACTGTCTAGAAGTGAGACTGGAAAACCCCGATTTGGGGAGTGCAGCAACGAGTGGTGAGGAAACTATGGCTGTCAAGCCAGGCAGAAGAGCAAGGAAGCGCATGTTGAAGGAGTGTCTGAGTGAGATGCTATCCGAATTAGCTGTCGGGCGCTGCTGTTCTTTCCTCTATCCATCTGGTGAAGGGCTATGGACATGTTTATATACCGAGATGACGACGGCCAACATGTGGACCTTTCGCTTTGCTAACCGAGAACCAGTGTTAGCTGAAAACGCCTGTATGCGTTGCAACCTTCCATGAAGCTCGCTCATGGCCGTCGACGGACATGCACTTTTCGCGTAAACCGGATAGAAAACTTGGCCGAGAATCGAATGTTGATGCTCCTGATGGTGTGGAGGAAGTCTCGTGCAGGTGTCCTTGGTCTATTGAATCAATATTATCAAGGGTTACGCATGAGTCTAACGCGGAGAGGGTCAACAGGCCGAGTGTTGAGCTGGTCCCTGTTTTCGGCGGTGACCGTTTGATAGGAAGAACAGTGTGAGGGCATCGTGCTACACTTCATCCTCGTCGTCGTCAGCATCGTCTAAGAATGACAGTCCCATATCGGTGCCCACATTTTAAGACTTCGAGGTCAGATGCCTTGTCAAAATTACTAGTGTTTGCGATGGAACCCTGTCTATCCGAAGAGCATCCTCCTCCATGGCCCTAGCCAAGCCATTATAGGTGAACTTATCAGTTATGAATAATCGTGTTGTGCAGCCCACCAGACATTTCTGCTAAGCACGCCGACACCGTAGGCCACACAGAGGAGAGGCTTACAAATCTGCACCTTCAACATGCCTCGAAGGTTGTATCCTAACTGATCTGGCCTCCATCGTTCACGGCTTAGGTAGCATTGGGAACGAAAGTCGCCTTGTTCGAACATATTATCAGCATACTGAAGATATGGACAAGGGGACGGGGGAAATACGACCAATCCCCTCCTATCTATGTGCGTGTACCTGCATGCAGGGTGTGTACAAGAGAAACCGCAGACTAGGCGCGCAAGATCTAGAAGCCAAAATAAGGCCCCCGAGTACGACCTCGCGTGTGACAGAGCTAATGTCATGGGCTGAGCAGGGAGTACATGGCGGGCCGTCAGATGGAGTGAGGACAAGGGTATCATGTTATATATGCAATGTATCGTAAGGATTGTCTATATCTTAGTCAACACTTGATACTGGGCATTCTACTACCAGCGGGCTTTAGCTGATCTAGTCTAAGGCACTGCTGGCGATGGCAGCTTTATAGCCACTCACACCTTGACTAGTTGACGTTTGTAATAGTTAAGTCAGCCCCGAGTTCCCCATTGGTTAGCCTTGGAGAGTATATATCGAGCAGTCCCGGTACGTAGGTGGCGTTCAACGGGTTGGTGGTGTAGCTTTCTTCAAGCCACAACTGTCCAACAACCACTCAGCTCGTAAAATTGGTTTGGTAAAGGGACGACGAAACATGGGTTAAATTCGGTCGCGAGTCGATACACCCCTCCGTTGTGCTCAGGAGTTGCTGGGTTAAATTACAACGGCTCGTAAGAGCAGCCACGAGCTTCAGTATGGTTGCGCCCCTGAGTTGAAACGCGTGACTTATCCGACCCGTCCTATGGCAACTTTACCTGCGCGATGAAATTTGTGCGACGTGCACGGAGCCTCTCTCGGTACCGATCAATTGTCTCCGTGCCGTCCTCACGTGGACCATTAATAGAAACAGACATCTGGCGCGACGGCTTCTCCCGCTACGGAAAACACATCTCACCCCACATGCCTTCATTTTCAGCCTACTCGACCACACTCAGTGCCCTAGCTGGCTAGAGGAGCGCTCACAGACAGAATACATGACTCGAGATTTGCGAGGGCGTACACGTAGTCCATGCCGATGGCAATTTAGTTAGAATGATGTAATGGTTTTTCGTCGCATTGCAAGGGACTTTTATCTCCATTCGAGAGGGACACGCAATCCGATGCTAGGCTCGCCCCCACCGCTTCCTAAATGCAGGGCATTCATCATGCAAGAGAACGGACGGGTATGAAGGGCCATGCGCCGCACGTGGAGAGAGCACTGTACTGTGTACACATCTTGCATCAAGTACCTAGGCCTAAGCTCCCCGGAGGATTTGATTAAAAACGGTTCGGATGATAACCCGTCCTCAATCAATGCACCTTAGTTTGGACCTTGATCCTAGCCTAAGGGCCGATATGACTCCAGTCCTCTAAGACCATGGTGTTGGATTGCACGAAAGCTAGTGCAGCTATACCTGAAGCTTTACAAAAACAGTTAGCAGATCGCCGTTGCTACCATGTTTGCAAAGACGAATCACTAGTGTAAGTGGTTATCTTCGAGCTGCTGAGAAAGATGTACCGCAGGGGACGTCTGAAAGTCAATGTTGTTGGTGCATGTGACCAGTATAGTCAATGCGGCGTATTGCCCGTAGGTGCTTTGTGGAAACCCTGGAGATGCAGTCCCGAAATAGCAACTCCTAAACCCGAGAATTACAGACTAATAACGGCTGCAACTAATCGGAAAATATCTATGTAATCTCACGAGAAACCCGGTATTGATAATACCAGTAGGGCTTCGGTTGCGACCACCAACCACACCCTTCCTTGCAACGCGGATTGAGCCAGGATGTAAATGCTGGAAGTTCAATGCGAACTTCTGGCCAGGACTCACGCCATGATACATAGTACCTAAGTACATTGTGTGGAGATTAGACCAGGGTGGTAGCCGCTAGGTCCTCCTTCAATAGGTAGGCCATGTCGCCCTCGTATCCCGCTTCTGCAGGGCTCACTTTGGTCCGTAGCTACATAATCATACATAATCACCACGTTATAGTTGAGGCCCCACCACGGGATGTCTCCTACCCCGGAGGGCCTCGTCATCTATCTCGGTTCATCTATCTCGGTCTATAGATCCCCGGCCCCGCTGGAATCCTCGACAGTTGAGCGTGAGGCCGATTCACTGTCTCTATCCGCCAGCTCTGGACGTAGAGGTTAGGGCATTGTGTCGAAGCTTAGAGACGTGGGAAACCCACCAGTGCATACAAGGAGTGTGCTAATTACCACATGCTACGTGTTCGTGAATCTTATCTCAGCACGCATATTGATGTTATCGATCCTGTTGAAATTCGAGGACAGCCATTGTCGTAGGTGGCGTGCCCTCTTTTGGTAATCACGAAAAGCTGATTGGAACGCAAGTTATGTTCTCCTATCTCATGAATTGCGCTACCGTAGTCGACAGCTCGGCAAGCACTTCGCTAGAGTATCACCATATTATCTTGGGTGCATCTAACAGTGGAACTGCAATAGCTCCTGAAAGATGCGAATCGGATCATTGCGCTTACTCAACGGCCAAAGTTGTGCGTCATGATGCGATGGGGGCGGTTCTTGGATTGTGGCCTTTCACAGCTGAACACGAGGATCTTAAGCCTGGCGAGGTCCTGCAATCTAGCTCTGCTGCTCAAACTCAGCCGTATAACGACGGCAGCGCTTAGCGAAAGGACTTTTGACTCATTCAATCTTAGAGAAGCCCGACCGGCATTAGCGAATGTATGCCATTCCTTCTATAACGCAAGGCGACCCAACGTAAGCTCCGTCAAGTGTCGAGACCGTCTCCTCTCTCTATGATGTTGAGATGCGGTCTGTTGGTCTGCCATGCAACCAACGTTACACCCAGTCCGTGTCTTGGGCTAGGCTGAGTTTCGTACTGTCGGCATCAGATATATCCCCTCGCTTATCAAATTCTCGCCAACGCCTCGTCCCGTCAAGTGCAGGTCATACTCGCAGCTCGGTGTTACCATGCGCTAATAATATCGCCGAGCTTGGAGCCGGGTCGCAGACAGGAGTTACGGTCTTGGGTCGTTGCGAGTCACTAGTGATGCCAAGAACCTTGCCGTGCGTCCCGTCTGACCACCTGAACTTTCATATTCACTGTATACGCCCAATACGCCCGAAAGAATCGGAGAGCACTGGATGCTGGTTTCCTGGTAATGCCTCGTCTTGTATCGGGCTGGTTATGTTAAAATGGGAGTGGCATATGGCTACAAAGTTTCCCGACGGAATGCCAAGCCACAACGACTACCTACCTAGTCTAAGTAACTTCTCGGTAATTGTCGCCAAGACTAGTCGATGTTCGCGAAGGCACTCTCCTTCGTGTAGCATTCTACACCCCTCGTTTACCGGCACATTCAGACTAATCAAAGTCAGATGTGACCATCCAAAGCAAAGAAATAGCCACCACAAAATCGACGAGAATGCCGAGACTGATCGGTATCGTCATCTTCGACAAATCATCCGCGGTGGTGTTCTTGATGGATGTAGCATCACTGCATCCTTCACGCTGACTTGCCAGGATCCAGTACCTAGGTAATTGGGTGGATCATTCTTCTAGAAGCAGGAAAATGTTCCGCTACTTTACCATATTACCTCCAACTTTCCTGGTACCGTTCGCGGGGAAGAGGGGAATGCGTTCATGCATTTCCGCCTTATAATATTGCGATAAGAAGTGGTTAGATCCATACCTACTTGTCAAGGGTTGACGTAATATGAGAGCATCGTCAACAACCGAGTGCGAGGGATCCATGACTGTTCTTGATACAACTCCAAGCTTATCCTTCGGATGGCATATGAAAAGCCAGAATACCGGATACGTTACCCTGTCTGACCACATATGAACCTTTAAGCGAGAAGAGAAGATAGCAACCACCTGCCATTTCGAAGATGTATCGTATAAGACGCCTCACGACAGCTGTGAGAACACCAAGTCTTCTAGTATCTCATATGCTAGCGTTAAGCTTACCCGTTGAGCCTACCGTTGACGTCCTGAAAATAGGCCCAGGGGTAGTTGACTCATTCGAGTGAAAATCGCCGTAAGCCAACTAAAACAGTGTCTCAGTAATGAATGCATGTCCTTTATGGCTCAACGGCCCATCATCACTCAGAATGCGAGCTCGTCAACTAGCCATTGCAGACAGGATCATACCATTTCCCCCCAAGAGATTCTCAATAGGAGCCGGTAAGATTGAGTGTATCTCGTCAAATCGGCTTCTCGGTTCCTTCGCCGGGTCCTCGCTATTCTAGGTCCATGGATTGGTTCGCACTATGTCATGCTTCGGTCATCTTCCCACCTACAGCTGAACCCTCGAGCCCTCTAGTCAGAGCTTGTGCGATTCATCGGACAACGGACCGTAAATTTGACCGACTACCCGGCACTTTCGGGTTGTTTGGGTGGCGAGGGGCTCTCCTTGCAATACTTGATCAAAGGCGGTACACGATAACTAGCTGTACCATGGGATGTCCTTATTTCTTCATACGAGACAATCTAGCAAACCCGAAGTCTTTCCATGACAGATGACCGCATTTAGAATAGTTACGGTAGAAGATATGTATTATGTAATCGGAAGCCGCGGAAGCCGATTACGTCAGGATTATTGTTCAGGTTGATGTTGCGCGAGAGCTAGCCTCAAACACTTAGCTTGGCACGACGATTCGATAGGTAAGCTTCGTACAATTGGTATGCAGACTCTAACGCCTAGAACTAAAACGCACATTGAAACTTCCCATGCCGCTATGATCATCTAACTTGGCGTAGTGATCAAAGTGTATTGGAACGGTTGCGCGGTCGTATGAATGTGGGTCGTTTGCCCGTTTGTGTCATCGATAGACGGCGCTCGTGAAAGAGTAGCCCTCTGCGCTCTAAGGAAACAGACGATGTGTTGACGAAGAAGTTTGTATGCAGCCCTTATTAATGCGCTAAACTGTTACACTTTCGTGCATGGATAGGTTCGTTATATTTTCGCCCTCGGCTTGTTTATCTTCGGCCCGACAGGTATTTTGGGATGATCTCCAGCCAGTTGAAGGCCAGTGATGGCTTCTAGCTCGTCTACGGCCTCAAAGGCCTTCCCAAGCGATACTTTGATCGTGCGAAATCCTATTTTCCGGCCGCCCTTAAGGTTTTCACCAATGTCGTCTAGGAATACAACCTCGTCAGGCTTAACACCATCTGCCCAGCCTAGCGACCGGCCCCTCTCCGAGGAAGCATTAGCTCGCGCGAACTTATCAACTTCCCGCAACGTGTATTCGTACATGTGGGGATCCGGTTTACGTAGACCCACATGGGCTGAGGAACAAAAGACGTCCAAGAGACTCCGAATCGGGTCCGCGTAGAAATCCTCCCTGTATAACGGGTGGTCATTGGGGAAGATAACAGTATTGCTCATAGCGGCAAGAATGAAGCGACCGCTAGTCCTCAACCGTTGCAGGGCCGGGAACATCCACGGGTCAGGGGCCGTCGAAACCGTCATCATATCATTGAAGAGCCAACGCCCATCCATCTTAGGGATAGGCGGCACCTCTTGCGGCATGCTCGGGTCCTTGGCTGCCTGTATCTTATAAAAGGCCGCCCACCTCTCCGCGTTGTGCAAGTCCTCGTTGAAGCCAGCGAAAAAGGCGTCGTTCATGAGGATCTCGCCCCTCTCCAGTCGATGCCAGAATCCATCCGGCGCCGTCTTGGAAATGGAGTAATTGATCCAACCTGGCGGAATCCCGAGGCTTAGCTCGTAGTCTAAGATAGATTGGAAGGGTGAAACAACCTAATGAACATGTTAGCCTGCATATCCATCTTTGTTCGATATATCATAGATGGTCACTCGACTTACGCAGACACCCCCGATGTCAAACAATAGCACCTTCGGAGCCTTCTGAGTCGTCATGGTATCGATGCTCTAGTAATTTTATTGGCAGAGAGTTTACTTCATATTATAAGAAAATTTCATAGAAAGAGTGCAAACGTCAAAAACAACAGTGTTAAAAGATTGCTCGTGGCCGAGGTAGCGAGTGTTCAACCCCAAAGTTGATCGATGCCATCCATGTAAGTAGCTTGGATGAGCCTCGGCTCTAACAGGTAAGTGGTGTGGGGGAGAATGAGTGCAGGTGGCCTGTGCGCAAGCACTCGTCGTCGCCCACCGGGGTGCGGGTGCGGGTGCGGGTGCGGGTGCGGGTGTTGGATCGTGGCCCACCAGGTTGCCAATTGCCCTCCTAGCCAATCAGGAATCTAGGGTCCCAAGCGAATTTTCGCCCACAACAAATCCAGCCCACTATCATTTTTCTGAGGCGCGAGCCGGACCACCACACCTTCGTCTACATCTCCAACCAACCCTACCTGTTCAACGAGCTGACACCGTCGCCAATCAGCCAAATCAGTCAAGATGGTGAGTTGATACTGCTGTCCGTGCCAACTGCGATGCCAGAAATGGCCTCTCCAGTTGCCCATGAGACCGAGAGAGTCTATGCAAGATGCTTCGGATGAGGTCCGTCTGAAGCGCAAATTGCTGACTCGGGACTATCGTGACAGACCTTCCACAAGCTGATCAAGAACAGCGCGTACTACAGGTGAGTACACTTCTCTCTGATTCCCGCAATCCTCAGCTGACCAGGCATTTCGCCGACAGTCGCTTCCAGACCAAGTACAAGCGTAGAAGATCTGGAAAGACCGACTACTATGCCCGCAAGCGGTTGATCACCCAGGCCAAGAACAAGTACAATGCGCCCAAGTACCGCCTAGTCGTCCGCTTCACCAACCGCGACATCATCATGCAGATCGTCACCTCTGAGATCTCCGGCGACAAGGTCTTTGCCTCAGCCTACTCCCACGAGCTCAAGGCCTACGGCATCACCCACGGTCTCACCAACTGGGCTGCCGCCTACGCCACCGGTCTGCTGATCGCCCGCCGTGTCCTCAAGAAGCTCGGCCTCGACGAGACCTTCACCGGTGTCGAGGAGGCTGACGGAGAGTACACCCTTACCGAGGCTGCCGAGGAGGATGGCGAGGAGCGCCGCCCCTTCAAGGCCTTCCTTGATGTTGGTCTGGCCCGCACTTCCACTGGTGCCCGTGTCTTCGGTGCCATGAAGGGTGCTTCCGACGGTGGTATCTTCATCCCTCACTCCGAGAACCGCTTCCCCGGTTTCGACATGGAGTCCGAGGAGCTCGATGCTGAGACCCTCCGAAAGTACATCTACGGTGGCCACATTGCTGAGTACATGGAGACCCTGGCCGACGACGATGAGGAGCGATACAAGAGCCAGTTCGGCCAGTACATTGAGGACGACATTGAGGCTGATGGCCTGGAGGATCTGTACACCGAGGCCCACGCCGCTATCCGAGAGGACCCCTTCAAGAAGGTTGAGGGCGAGGGCCCCAAGAAGACCAAGGAGGAGTGGAAGGCCGAGAGCAAGAAGTACCAGACACTTAAGTCTACCAAGGCTGAGAAGGAGGAGAGAGTCAAGGCCAAGATCGCTGAGCTGCGTGACGCATAAATTTCAGGCGGTGTTTAAAATAACAAAAAGGAATGTCCTCGTTGCACTTTACGGTTGTCTTTTGGCATGGGGGGAGTTCATAGGGATGGCATTCTCGACAGGTCGCTTAACGAATTGATGAAGTTAAGGCTCTGTCAATATAATGATTTCTCACGTGATCCTATTAATCTTCCAATGTTCACATAATTGTGGACCTTACCAAACTTCCTGTCCACTCTCCCCGAATCCCCATAAATCCACCGAGCACCCCAATGGACATTGTCTGTTTCTTTCACAATGAATTAACATCATAGGCTGACAAGCGGCGTCTTGCAAGCGCCTTGAATAGGTATTCACGAAACGATAAGCTTTCTGGTGCCTACAGACTATTAAAGAGTGACACAAATATGAACCCAGAGTCACACGTAGGCGTACCACATCCATTCTTAACATTGTCCAGTGCAATCTAACAAATATGTGCGGAGTATAGCGAGCGACATGCTTCCAAAGTTCATCAAAGACAGCTCGACACTCATGTGAAAAGGAAAAATAACATGAGTGACAGGATTGCATTAACCTCCCCCATCATTTCAAAGCAATGGGCCATCCGACCACAATCCCCCAATCTGGCCGATTTGCCCCTGGAAGAACCCCAATCCTGGGTTCATTCACATAGTCATATCGCTACTCTGTTCGTCATCTTCCTCAGCCATTCTGTTCAACTCATTGTCCTTGGCTTTTCTGTCGAGAATTTCATTGGTTTCCTTGGTCAATTTCTCGAAAGGTGGAAGACCGTTCCGCGTCTCCTTCACCGGCGTTTTCTTCGGCGGGTCTGTTCCTAGCGGCTTCGGTGAAAGTCTAAAGGATGTTTCGGGAGTGGGAGAGCGATAAAATTGCCGCTCACTGTGCCATTCCTAGGAAGTATGTTAGATGGATGACGAAGATGAAGAATTGGCAAATGACGCAAACGGGGGGTACGGGTAATGGACTTACGTCTCGCATTCTCTTTGGTGCGTAACCAGGATCATTCAGCGACCAATGCGTGGAGTTCGGCTGGCGATAAGACCAGCTGTGTTGCGAGCCGAAGTCCACGTCACACCCTCGATCCCAGGGCGTTGGGGAGGAACGGGTGGTGCCCTGGGGTGGACGTTGGCGTTGGGCGGCGCTGTCAAACGAGAAAGGAATGCAACCCTGTCTCGAAAGCATGCTCTGTCTGAACCGCCTCATCGAATTCAACTGCGAATTCTCAGACGCCTTGCGCTTCGACGGCGTCGAGGTAGCTGAGTAAAACCCCTCCCACGACTCACGGGGTGGTGGCGTGCTGGGTCTATACATCGGTGACTGAGGGGGTAGTGCGGGTAGGTCGAATTGTATCTCGACTTGGTCGGCATCCGGTGACTGCGTTATCTCCCGCATACGCATCTGAGTGCTAGGTTCAAAGGGGGGGCCGAGCTGCGGGGTTGCTGTTCTGGAGGCCGCGCGAGCCTCGGCCTCGTTGGCGATGTGCTCTTGGAACTCGTCGAGTTCCTCCCCTAGTCGGGCGACGCTATGCTCCAACCTTTCGATCGCCGCAGCATTCTCGGCGAGCATATACGCGAGCGCCTTAAAATTCTCGAATAAAAGTCTGGTGTGGATGGATTGTTAGGTGCTGAGGTGGTGCCGAAGCAACAGGTTTTGTGGATGGCGATGACAGCATCGAGAAAGAAAATGATGAACTTACATATCGACTTGCGATAGCGAGTTTGGAAATTCGGGCATTTTAATTCTATTCGCCATGGTATCCAGAATATTTGTCGATTTAGATCCGTTGATCTTGTGGCAGAGACTTTTCCAAGTGAATTAGTAGACCGCGTCATATGTCAACACTATTATGCAGTGTTGTTGAGAAGATAACATACCTGCTAAGCTTGTTGACGAAAGCTGTTGACGAAAGCTGTTGACGAAAGCTGTTGATGAAATGCTGGAATTTCTTGATGAAAATCTGATAGATTTACTGGCAGATGATCGTTGTGTCGTATGAGTGATGGTAGGTAGCAGAAGATAAAAAGAGAAGGAGAGAAGGAGAAAAGAGAGCTTCGACCCTCGGCGTAAATAAATACTGCGGTTCCATCATGTTCCATGGTAACGAAGCGGCCAAACCTACTTAATAAGAGTAGTCGTAATCACAGCATCGGTGGCTCTGGCAACAAGGCTATTGCCCCGCAGCTCGAACGCCGACTGCGAGTATGAAGTATAACGGGCGTCCGAGTCGAGCAGGGATGGGCTGGCCGGGGTGGCTTGTTGCACTGGGGGCAACTTAGAGGTACATGCTGCCGGCCAATACGGCGCCTGAGCCGGATGTGCTCCGGAGATCTCTAAATTAGTTATGATTACTAACGATAAGTTTCTCATTGTATTAATACTGTAAGGAAATGTTATCATCAAGCTTGTTTATAGGAAAGGGGTAATGTACTTTGTAGATAGGTGCTCTACTTCATGCAAAAGCCGGCGCTGGCCCCTTAAGCGTACGGCCCTTAATACGAAGCCGGCCTACTGTTGTTACCTAGGAAACCTAGCTCCTATTTAGGTAATCGGTTATTCTGCTCATGCTTTGAGTTTAAGGCGACTCAGACCTGACCAAACACCTTATATCCTACAATGTTGTATGCGTTAAAACGCTGTAGTGCGGTGAATGAAAGGTAGGTACTTAAACACCCGTAAGACTGCTTCGGCGAACCATCTCTTGGAACTTGTTTCGTACTAAGCAGACAGTACTATAATCATCCCGAGTCTTGTCCTGCCGAAGCTCCTGAATGCTGGGTACAAGCCAGATGGCACCTATGCACAAAGCAGGCGAAGGTGACTCCTCGACATGGGAATGCAATCGAGGTTATAATTATAAGTTCCTTTATTGGAAAAGGGCAGCTTTACAATCACCACAAAACATGTTTCAAGAATCTTGGACCTAAACATAAATCAAAGTGTTATTTTGTATTAATTACCTCATAGTTAATCGTTGCCGAATAACTATTCTAGCATAATTTATTCTAACTAATTATGAATGATCTACTACCTAGTCTTCATATCATTAATATGTAGCGAGTGCCCTCATTGTAGTAGGTATTCACTTGCTATTCGATTGATTCCATTTCATGGAAAAATCAGTGCTACTTTGTCTCTTTTCTCTGCTGACTTGATGCTGCTAGTTTATTCGCAACTTCATTGGCGCAACTTCGCTACTCCGTCCTTTGTCACCTTTCTGCCTTTTATCTCTCCAGCGCCAACGGTTTAGAGAAGACCGAAGCTCTTTCCAACACTAGACACAACCTGGCTTCAAGTAATTGCTAGTTCGCACCAACCAATTCGCTAGCCACGATGACTTGCAGGAGAAAGCAACCTAGATACTACCGGGAAAAGGACTGGAAGCCACCATACGATCTCGTGATTCCACCACAGTACCCTGCTCAGTACACACTTCCGCCGCCAGGCTACAACCCAACGCCGGGCTGCCATATTGCACCGGGCTTCTCTCCTGCGTCGAACTACCAATATACGCAAGGCTACCATACCGCATGGAGCTACCAGCCTGCGCCAAGGCACAATTACCCATGGGCGTCGAACTACCAGTCGTTTCCAAGCTACCAGGCTGTGGCTGCACAACCAAACCCTATCCCCATGCTGCCGGCGCCTTCTACGGTTGGACCTTATGCCCCGACAGCATATTCCCAGCTTGGGTTTCACCCATTTATGGCCTGCTATGGTCCCTCCTATTACAACCCCCCCGGCATGAATACTTTTCTGCCTCCCCGTTACTAAGACGTCACATCATCAACGAGCTTCCGACACGAGTGCAGGTCACGAGGAACGGCCCGAGAAACTCCCGTTAAAGTTTCCTGGGGCTAACATGGAGAGGACGGATATTGTTGGGATGCTAGCGGGGAAATGGGTTTTGGGTTTGGGGAGTCAAGGATACTTATGTTCGGAGTTGGAGAGGAGCGTGGGATGGGATGGTATACATGGTACTTGGGACGTGGTAATAAACTATCAGGAGGACGCGTAGTGCAATGCGAACTACGCAAACAGAAATAAGCTCTTGAGATTGCGTGCTCCAGAGGTGGGCTTGGGCTTTACAATAGTACTAGGGAGCCGCGAGGCTTCGGCGGAGGCAGCGCTTGAGCCAGAAGGTGGCCTTTGCGTCGAGTTTCTAGCAGGTCGGATTTTGAAGCATGCGATTTCACTATCCGGGCATGAAGCTAAACTGCTTCTAGCAATCATGCCAGCCAAGCTCCTACCCGCTCCGATCTACACCTAATTTGTATGTGGATCGGAGCAGACCCCAGCCCACCACCCATGACAGGAAGAAATTGATTTATACATACGGTCTTTTTTGCGATGCCGTGGTAGAGCACTAACCTACAGCGCCTTACAGCACACTACAGGGCCCTACAGGGCTCTGCAGCGCTCTGCAGCGCCTCAAAATAGTGGGTTTAGCGGTATACAGCGCTAAGATCACTAATCTACAGCGCCCTGCACCACTAACACCACTAACCTACAGCGCTCTACACCCACTAACCTGCACTAAGTCCACTATAAACCAACACAGCCACCACCAGCCACTACCAGCCACTCCACACGCAAACACCCACCTGCATACCTACCTCCTACCTAGCCTTGGCCACACCCACCTGCACTACTACTACTACCCACTCTTCTGCATCACCACTCTTCTTCATCTTCAACCACCTTCAACTACCTTCATCTATCAGCAAAACACCAGCGCCTTACGATTTTCATCAAAATAACGTTGTTTTCGGCTTCATCGCATCTCAAGCTATCGATTGCATATTTTTTGGTGCGAAAATACCCAAACGCGGATTTTTGGCGGTCTTTGCAATATCCCGACTCCTGCGACCTAGATCGCGGCCACCACCAATCACGACCAACGACCACCCACCACCACTACCACCCACCACTACCAACCACCACCAATCACGATCACGATTACTTCCCAATAAAGCTTATCGTATTTTTTACGGGACTCTCACCCTCTACGGCGTCCCATTCCAAAGAACTTTTTAATACGATAATTTAACTAGTCGACCTTGTTTACGATGCCTCTCCTACCCCCGACGGACTCCAACTTCCCTACTTTTAACGAAGGCTTCGAAGCCTGGCAAGCCCACGCACTCAGCGAAGGCTACGCTATTAAAAGGACCAACGCATCCGATAAAAAGAATGGTAAATATACACGTTATATAATCCGTTGTACCGCTGGCCCTTCTACACGTACTGCGTCTACAGCCATCCAGAAGAATACCTCTTCGGCTTAGCAGCACTGCTAATTTGAAAGTATCGCCAAGCTTTATAAACATGCTAAAGCATAGGATTTTAGGGTTAAATACCCCCATCACAGCCACCTACCATCCTACACCACCCCAACCTATCGCCAACAATGTATAACACCTAAAGTAGTAGGTGCTATCACCACCGGCCTCGACAACCTTACTTCTCGCTGTAATATCTACAAAGTTATTAGGAGTTTTAACCGGAATACACCCCTTACTAAACAAAATATCGGCAACTATATAGGACGTCATAAGCGCAAAAAAAGAGGTCTTTACACCGACTGTAGCCAGATTATTAACCAGCTACAGCAAAATAACGTGTGGCACAGGGTCGAATATCGTAACAACCGTATATTTCAGATTCTCTGGTCGCTTCCTTAGTACCAGGAGATATAGAAGCAGTCACCCGAAGTGATTTTACTAGATAGCACATACAAGGTCCATTTCCAGTCATTATTTTTTGCAGTAAACCCCTGCGTTTTTTATAACTACACCATGGGCTAACTATAAATCCTTTAGGTCAACTTTTTCAACGTACCTTTTTTTAAAGTCGCCGGCACAACCTCCCTTAATACGAACTTCAATATAGCCTTCGCTATCCTCTCTAACGAAAAAGAATCCTCCTACGCATGGGTCCTTCAACACCTCAACCATCTTCGAGCCTCCTTGGATATTCCTCCACCTTTAGTAGTCCTTACTGATAAAGCTGAAGGTACCCGCAACGCAGTTACGTCGATCTGGCCCAACGCACAACAACAACTTTGTATATGGCATATTATAACCAACGTACGTGCCGGTATAAAAGACCGGTGGGATGGACCTAAGCCGAAAGGATATAAGCCCTTAAGCGTCGACCAGTGCTTATTTACACGTTGGCAGAAGCTAGACTATATGAGTGACGAAAGGTTCGAGGCTATGGAGCCGCCGTTACTACCTATACCCGAAGAAGTTAATTCTGAAGCTTTACGACGCCAGCGTCGTAAAGACCTCGGGCTACCTGACATCGACCACGATATTAACGGTCTTTTGACCCTATGGTGCTACCTAGCCTATTGCAAAACGGAAGCTGAAGCCTTTCGCCACTAGGATGATATTACTAGCGAATTTATCGAACAGCCAGCTGTATTGGCTTACCTAGGGACCACTTACTGGCAACACCGCGCATAGTGGGCTTACTGTTATATCCGCGAATACCACAACTACGGCATCCGTAGCACTTCAAAAGTTGAAAGCCTTCACGCTGAGCTAAAAAGTTACCTTCGCAACGCCTGGACCAGTGGCCTACAACTTTATAAAGCAACTGTGATCCTTACCGACATGAAGAAGGCTTTATATAATCAAAAGCAAAGCCACCAAGCTACCCGACAGCCTGTAAAGTGCAAAGCCCCCATGTTTGCCGACAGGGCAGTGAAGCTGAAGATCTCCTGGTACGCCTTGGAAAAAGCATACGATTAATATAAGTTCGCAAAAAACGCTTATTGATTTGGAAGAGAGTTATCCCGCTGTACGGGTGATTTCAGTCGCTAGTAGGGTATACCTTGCTGCCACGCTTTCCATAAGCGTTTGTATGCTGTTGCACGCCCTGGCGGCGAGTGTGACGTCTACGTACGACCCGGTGAAGCTTTACGACTGGCTGATTTTGATGAACACTGGTGGCTTCAGGTGGACTTATCCCAACTAGATCCCTTGTTGCTAGTTGGAAACATCGAACGGATAAGAAAAAAGAAAAGTACAAGGAAGCCTCGTAACCAGCCCGCCAGTGATGTACCACGTTGGATCCAGACCCCTGGCGTTTCTTCAGGCTATCGGGTGCTTCCTGGTGGCGGCAGAATACCCAGTTGGCACGAGACAGCACTACAGGAGGGTGCGGCAGACCCTGAAAGGCGACGAAGACTAGCCCAACCACCACCACTGCCGGCCAGATCGAATCCAATAAACGAAGGGTGGTGTCAGGAGCTGCAACAATATCAACAGCCGTTGCCGTTGCCTTCACCACCCGTGTGGCCGACTCCACCACTTTCTCCGGCAGTGGGAATGGCTTCATATGGGCACCAGCGGTCACAAGCACCCTCTCCGGCAGTGGGAATGGCTTCACAAGGCTACCAGCGACTGCAACCACCATCGTGGGCAACGCTATCACCTTCTTCGATAGACACGATAGCTTCACATATGGCGGGGGCTAGTCTGGAAGGCTACCAGGTGCTTCCGGGGCAGGGGATGTACGAGGGTCCTGGTGGCCGCTTTTTTGGATGACGGAGACGGCGCAGGTGGTGTTTTTGGGCTCCCAAGGGCCTGATTTCTCTGTTGACAGACAAGCAAGTCACTCACTTCGATCGGAGTAGCGGGCAGCCAAAATAACACTTCTTGCTTCAGACGCGTTTTGTATGTGATTTGGGTGGTGATTTGTCGTTTGCAAGACCTCTGAATACGCTGAATCGGCTGACTTAGCAATTTTGCGATCGGTGTACATGTGTGGCCGTCTTGATAGAAAACGCGTTTTTGGGCCAATTCGTTGATTTTGGCTGCATTCGATCAAACTGACTGGATTCGATCGAATTGACTGCTTCTAACCAAAAGCCACGAATTCGATCGAATTGGCTATATTCGATCGAATTGACTGCAATCGATCAAACTGACTGTATTCGATCGAAGTGACCTAGCCAGACTGTTGATTTTTTACATCTCCACCACACCCATAGCCCCTGCTCCACCTCTCATACAAATTGGGTGAAGATCGGAGCAGCCGGGATACTCCGGGTGGGGTTTACTCGAAGCAGTTTAGCTTCATGCCCGGATAGTGAAATCGCATGCTTCAAAATCCGACTTGAGTTTCTAGTTCACTAGGCGTGCCAAGAGTACACTATCTGATTAGGTACCTAGGTAGGTTTTACTAGGCATCAACCTAAAATAGTTGCGCAACGCCGGCTACCTGATGACGATGTGGATTGTGGCTGTTTCTTGATGGCGGCGTTGGTGAATTATTAATAATGCTGCACTTCCGCTTTCAACCTGGATTCAAGTGGCGATGGCTTTTACAGGATGGGAACAAGTATTGAAAGAAAGAAAAAAATACCAGAACAAGAGGTTAATTCCGAAGCTCCGAGGCTACTTATCACTGACCTATGTATAACATTCTTCTAATTGCGAGTGTATATAAGTAAGCTCTACCTCTACATTTCAACGGGGAACCCCCCGAATCAATTGGCGCTGTACAAGAAATCTAGGCATATCATTTGATCCCGTCTTGTGCGATACTATGGGTAACCGAGCATTGGGTAGGTACAAAAATGGGGGAAGAATGGAATGCCCCAGTGAAGTGTCGTCGCGTGGTGCGGGAATCCGCTTTGGGTCGGTGTAAAGCGTTAGCTCGCCGTTTTGGGTTATGTTATCCTGTCTAGAAAGGCAAGGGTGTGACAAGTAAAAGACAATGAGTAAACAGATTGTATCTACTAGATTCTCATTCTCAGCTACGCTAGTCTAATATACAGTATGTAAATAATAATAATAGTAGCGAATTGTAGGAGCTGTAGACAGACTGTAGATAGATAAGGTGACGAGCTGAATAAACTCAACAGAACCCTACCCCCCTCTTCGAGGCCTGGTGAAACGATGAGTGGGGATGTCGGCCCTAGCCCTCCCGGGGCGAGCGAGCCCTAGCCTGCTTATCATCACTGCAGAAGCAGCAGCTATGCATGTGACGTTGTGGCTATAAATTCTGGATACATACCTGCTACATACCTTAGGTACCTACCTACCTAGGTGTAAGCATTGGGGAGTGGGCGTTCTATCTAAGTAATGTACAGACAGACTCCAAGCCATTTAAATCCTACTGTGCGGTACTACTTTGCTGGATAATAATAGAAAGGAGGAGAAAGAAGCCGGGCGTCTTCTAATTTCGTACCTACATGCCAAACGTCCTTCATCTAGCCTTTTGCGTAGTGGTCGTGCCGTGATTTCGAACTACCGAGTCGATGTACAACGTACTAGGTAGTCTAGTGCCTGTACAATATTGTAAGGTCCAGACCACCCACCGTATACCATAGTGTACATGTGAGTATCTTCTAGGAGCATATCGTGTGCCAACTGACATCTGGATCGCAGGATCAATCCCTAGGTATGTTACGAATGTTCATGCCATTTGTATATAGGTAAGTACCTATAAATTAAACAAGCAAGCAATCACATGACTGCTCTTCTATGTTTGCGCTGGTGATCTACATACCTATGTAGGCATTTATCACTTGAATTGTCCACTGTTTACAATTGTTACATATTGACTTTCAGCCTTTAAGGCTACATTCACAAAGAATGGTTTTGGTAAACTGAATTCGTCATAGAAGGCAAGAGTCGTTTTTGTACAGTACCTACACTATGTAGGTATGTACTAGGTAGGTAGGTAGGTACTTAGGTAGGTAGGTAGAGGTAGAACATGCTCGTCATTCCCCTTCCACTTCCCCGCCGCGGCTGACTGATCGCCTGGCGTCTCGCCTGGCCAGTAGTTAGCCTGGTACCGGTACTGCTCACCTCACCGATTCTTGGCTGACAACGGGGTCCCAACGACCAAGTGCGTCCGCGACTCCGCGAAGAATGATTAGCGCCACTTGCGCTACTTGCGCTACTTTTACCGGCGCTGTATCAGCCCACTACCTACTGCATTGCTGCATTGCTGCATGTCTACTAAGGAAGTAGCGTAGGTACCTACTTAGTCTGGCCGGTAGAAGGCAGGTAACTTGGACCCTACCTTAGCAGGGTGCAATTAATTCCAACACCCTCCATTGATCATAACCCGCCTGAACGTCATCGTGAGCTTTCGGCGCCACCGTCTCAAATACCCTCAGCGAACATGGTGCCTCACCGTACGGATCGTCGGTCCGCCTCCTAGCAACAACCCCATTTGAAACTCGCCTCTTTTACATCTGCGCCGGATATCATTCATCGTCTGGAACCGCTGCTCACCATCAATATCCCTTTTGGCTTTGAATCGCTCGATAGGCCCGGTCCTTGGCTGCGGTCCCAGTCGAGGCCCTTGCCCTTGTGCCCGTCCCTACAGATCTATCTCCGAACCCTGCACAGGTGTTGTGCATCTTCGTCTCTCACTGGAGGCGCTCGGTGCTCGCTAGGTCAAATCACGCTGGACTCTCCCGGTCCGTGTAAGCCAGGTCGTAACCAACTGACCGGGTGATTCTATACCTGCCCAAGCAGCCTGTGACAGACCGTTTATACAACCTCGTATTTTCGCCTACCAATTCAATTCTGTATGGAACTCCCGGTCCTAACGAATCAACATGGAGCACGTACTGGATGTGAGCTGGATGACCCACGGTAAAGGTATATACATCTCTTTGTCCTACCGGTCGCCTGGACCTCGATTGACGACTCTGAGCGTCACATGTTACTGGCACTGACAGAACCCTGCTTCATATTATAGACATACTCAACAGAAATGGACACCATTCGACCTCTACGTCACAGCCCGACCACGGCACGTCCGCTTCGAACCACTCCCCAGAGTCCGCGACGCCGAGTAAGGCCAATGGAAAAACCGCTCCGCAGTCGCAGTCGCAGTCGCAGTCTCATTCCTCTTCACCCTCACCTTCGCCTGCTGCCGCGACATCTTCACCAAACACCACTTCAACGCAATCATCCACGCCTCCTAGACCCATCCCTCAGCGTGGGGGTAGAGCAAGGAGCCTGTCGAATGAATCATCCACGGGGCCAAATGGCACGCCTCCACAGAGGAGGAGTTCTTGGTTTTCAAACATCTCGTCCAAGTTTTCGGTTTCGCCTTCGAACGGCCATATTCAAGTCGCAAACACGCTGCCCACGTCTGATGCCGACGTGGACGATTTGACTCCTCTGCCCAAGATTACGCCGAATAAAAACGCCGTCCTCCCACACGGAGCGCGGCAAACCGGGGATGCCCCCTATATTCCTGCCCCTCCGAGAAGCGGTCAGCCAGGGTTCCTAGGTGTATTGCGTCGCCTGTCGTCATCTAACACCGCCATTACTCCGGGCGCAAGAGCAAGTCATGGTCTCGTCGAGCGCCGGGTTTTAAATATTGACAAAAATCGGGAAAGGTGTCGCTTGAACGAACTTAACCAGGCTAAGCTGCGCCGGGTCGCGTTTTGTGTTGATGTCGAGATTGCCCCAATGCCAAAATACAACGAGGGGGCTTCCTCCAAGACAGGCACGGAAAAGAGTGATAAGCTCAAGGTAACTGAAAAGAGCGAGGGACTAGCTCTGAAGGAACCCAAAGCTATAGAAGAGCAAAAGGAGAAGGTTGGCGTCGTTAAAGCCACTGGCGAAACACTGCCCAAAGAACCCGAAAAGGATGGTGCTGTGGCCGTTAACGGTCGAAAGGAGGAACCACCCCTCAAACCAGTGGAAGAACCAAAACCAGAGAAGGAAACTTCGCGAAAAAAGGAAAAGAAAAAGAAAAGCGAAGCTGAGCGGAAAGCCAAGAAGGAACAAAAGCGGAAAGAAGCTCTAGAGAAAGGAGCTATTCCGATGGAGATTCATCTTGATAGCGATTCTTCGACCGAGGACAAATCTTCACCCAATGCATCACCGCGACGCCAGGTAACGCGGACCACCAACCCGGGCAGGATATACCGGAGATGCTGTCAGCTCAGAGAAACCGACATACTAACCAAAGTTACGGGGCAGCTTCCGAAAACCACCGAAGGCTGCGCTGATGGCATTATCGAGAAACTGGACCTGACTGGTTACTACCTATCATTGTCGGACCTAGAGACATTGGCAGATTTTCTCGCCGTCGTTCCATTCAGGGAGATCTGCTTAGAGAACTGCGGGTTAACAGACGAGGGCGTACGTGTTATATTGTCTAGCCTTCTTGGAGCTCGCAAGACGTGTATTAGGCACCGTAGATCGACGATAAAAACGCTCGACTCGGCATCACAGGGTGGGATTGTAGAGCGACTAGTCCTCAAGAACAACAAAATCGGCATAGATGGCTGGCGGCATATCTGTCTGTTTATTCACATGTGTCGTTCTATCAAATGCCTGGATCTTTCGGGGCTGCGTTTTCCAGCGGTAGTGGAACCGACCAAATCGGCCCTCGGCCATCTTGGCCACCATGGACATAGCGCACCAGCGCCATCCGATGTGTCGTTGCTGCTCTCAAAATCTCTTGCGGATCGTCTGGCTGGCCCAGAACTCGAGCTACTTAACCTAAGTGCTACGGGCTTGACGTCGAGTCAACTGGAATGCATTATTAACGGGATACTCAAATCAGGCGTGTCGAGGCTTGGATTGTCGCACAACAATCTCGATGTTACCGGGGTGGAGCACGTAGCAAGGTATCTACGTAACGCCCGGTGCGAGGGCCTCGATCTTGGTGGTAACAATCTTAGAGACCACCTCGAAACAATAGCTGGCGCTATTGACGGTGACGGTGCGCTTTGGGCACTCAGTCTTGCCAATTGCAACCTGGACACTGGGGCTTTATGCAAGCTCTTCCCAAAGTTATTAAAGCTCACCAACTTCAAATTCTTTGATCTCTCGCACAATCATGCTCTCTTTGAATCAGAGCCAAACGCCACCTCGGTGCTTCGCCGGTAAGTTGAATTGAATAGGGTGTTCGCGTAAAACATCATTAACTTGTTGCCCTTAGATATCTCCCTAAACTAGACAGCCTTAGGAGGCTGCACCTTGCCGATGTTTCATTATCCTCGGAACAAGTGATTGCTCTAGCTGAGATTTTACCCGAAGTCAAGTCCCTCGCCCATATCAATCTCCTCGAAAATACAGATTTGGTTCGTCTTGCAGATGCCAGAACAGAGGATATGCAAGAAGAGGCATGCGCATTGTATGCTTCACTATTAGCTGCTGTTCGGGTGTCCAAAACATTGATTAAGATCGACATTGATGATCCGAGTCCGGAGTCTGGAGAGCTCCTTAAGGCGTTGGCTAACCGAGTGGTGGCATACACTATGCGAAACCTGCAAGGAGTTCCTGATATTGAAGCTTCTTTGGCCGATGAATCGGCGCTGAGACTCGAGAAGTATCCTGACGTTCTCCGCCATATTGTAGGCCACGAGGAAGACTATCCTATCGTAGCCGAAGACGATGACGATTTGGCGCCAGACGAAGATTATGTCATTGGTGGCACTGGAGTTGCGAAGGCTCTCGCTTGCGTCCTGAAGAATAAGGGCAACGATTCAAGACGACAATCCGGCGAGTTTACACGGGAACTTGAGAACGGGTCCGCGGTGAATCGACCACCACTACCTCCTGGGAAGGCCAAGGATATGTCCAAACATTTACTTGCAACTGCGCGAAAGATTCGGGCACGCATGCAGCCCGCGCTAGTTAGTGCCAAGGCATCTGCTAGAGAGGACTTAAGCAATTACCGTAAGTTCATTATCTCTCCCCTATTCGGCCGTACAGAGCTCAGTATGCTTCAGATCGCTTGATTTTCCTTGATCAGACGATTGAGGGAATTATCAACCGGTTCGAGGATGAATTTCCGGACACGCGACAGTCAGAGGAGTCGAACGAAGCGCCATCAGGCCCCAGTTCCACGGCTCCAGCGCCCAATCCCTCTCCAGAACCACATGAAGTCGAGTCGTTCGCTCTATCAGATACCGAAGACATCGAAACGGAATTACGCCCTCCCATTCGCTCACGTTCTAGCTCTATTATCTCACACACATCTAGAGCTTTCTCAGAAGAGGAAGGCCGCGCTCTTCGCACTGGGCATAAATTCCGTCGCAGCTTCATGTCGCAGCAGCAGTTTAATGAGCTTAACAGCGACGAGGAAATCAGCAATAACCCACACCACGTAAAACTCGTTACGGGTCTCATGGAGGATCTCATGGAAGACACCGAAGAGATCAGGAAACGGGTGGAGGAGAAAGGCATGGTGAAAGCATTTGAGGAAGACAAGAACAATATATGGAAAATGCTAAGAGACAAGGATCCTCAGTACTGGGATGTTTTCCTCGAGAGCCAGGAAAAAGCACGCGCTAATATCAAGGTCGAACCAAATGGAGCCAAGGTCGACCCTGTGCAGGAGAGCGCCATTGTCGATGACGACGCAATTGCGGATTGAGACATGACCGACGCCCTGGGTGGCAATGGAAGTTAAACTGTCGTGGTTCCTCGCGGATGTCGAATCACTTCCAAGCAGAAAAGGATGCGTGGATCATCCGCCCCAAGGACGAGGTGGGCGTCGACAAAAGCGAAACACATTCATCGACTATCTTTTCAAATATCGCACTAGTCGTGGCATCAAGCAAGGATAGAAGCAACAGTATATGGCGTCGTTTTCCCCCGCAACCGAACGAAGGACGGGGTTCATTGAGGACGCGGTGTAACTATGATTGAAGTCGAGCGTGGCGTTCGTGGATTTGCTAGGATATACGTTGAGAAATGGTTGCTATATATTACTCTACTACTTTCTTGGAAGACCATTCTGCAGCTTTTCCTTTGGTATCTATGCTTTGCTCTGTGTGTGTGGTTTGTCGCGCGGGCGCGCGTGTGTGCTCGGATAGACAATGATTCTTGTCTGTAACACTCACCATAAACGTGTTAGAGGGATTCGGTAGGTACAGCTTTGACTCTGATTGATATAAAGTTGCGATTCGAGAGGTGTCCGACTCTCGAGTTGTTGGACTCGTTAGGGTTCCTGAGTACCTAGCCTACAAATTTATTTTATAATTACCCTTCACGCGATAACAGATGTCAAAGACATTACGTACTCTAGATTCCGTACCTAAACATAGGTCATCCTTATAAGGTGACATACCAGCGTATTCCTGAGAGCCACCAATCTGGCGAAGCCAAAATTGAAATTCGCGTGGTCGTTGCGTCTCTCCCCCGGTATATAACGGGTTGATCTCTAAAACCCCGAGGGCTGAAGACATAGACCCAGATATCCTTATTCTTACGGATTCGGGTGGCGCTGTGCAGACGTCACGGACTCCTCGGACTCTGGGGTGATCGTGCTACTGTACATATATATTGGACGGGTTTGTATCCCTGTATGTCACCCATGCTTTCTCGCGACCTCTTGCTATGTGATGGAGTGAGTGACATTTCTCATGTAGATTCAGTTTGCCGTATATGTCAAGTAACTCACAAGCCCAAATACACTAATGCTCTACATATTGACATCGTTAATAGACCTATTTCACAAGACGAGTCTCTGAGTATAGCTAAGGGCACTTTGCCAGACGAAATCAGTCACAGCATGGTGGCATGCGTCCAGAACTAAAGAATGGAGGCATCGAATATGATTGACGAACAGCCTCATCAGCTTTTATCGCTTGCATTGCAGAAATAAAAATAATAACAATAAAATAATAAAAAAGCATTTGCATCGGTATAAGGACGACGGCTCCAGTTACTTTCTCATAGATATCGGGATTGTACCGCTTGGCCACGTTGGTAGGTTCGGAGATAGCTCATATCCGTCTGCATCTGAGAGAAGGAAATGCGCGAACAAAGCTGCAGTGGAATTGTTAGGTATTCTATTCATACCCATGACTTATAGTTTCCGGAGGACAGCCACTACTTACAGGCGACTGCGCTTATCGAAATAGCCATGGCAAGGTACGTACGGAGTATGAGCTGTCGATAATTGAAAAATATGGCCGTCTAGCAGCCCGATCTACAGCCGCCACAGGCCAGGGCTTTAAGATGCAGGGTAAGATACTTATTGCTGTGGCACATGGAGTAAAAGTGGTGTGACCTCCTATTGTATTCGCGTGTGACGGCCGAGGGGAGAGCTACATTATTACTCTTATCTGCCTCAAGCGAGATCAGATCATGAATCGCAACGCATTTTAGCGCCGATGAGCAGCTACCTCAAGGCCCTATTACCATTTCGGGGTGGTACTGTACGTGAGAGTGGGACCTCGGGTGCCGTGTAGTGGGGCTGCCGGCAACTTTTGAAACGCTGCCAAGAATCTAGGTACTCGCGTAGGTCTCAATTCTTCGCGTCGCATTCAAGCCTCATTCATCACTTCAGACCAGCAGTCCTCAGGCTACGTACAGACACCCAGAGATATGTTCGTCATCCGGGGGGGCCGCATAGGAGACATGAGGCAGAGCTCTATAAAGGCTCTCATACTCTCTTCTGTATATCTTTTCCATGATTCTGAGTCGGGTGAGGCTTCGCAAGTGTCCCTTGCGATCATAATGGCCGTGATAAGCCCAGTGTTCAATTGAAGGGAAATGAGCGGGGGCAGTCCTGTATGTATCACATCGCCATCCCCTCTCTTCTCTCCTTCGCCTCAAATGATACAGCTTAAGTACTTTAAGGCTACACTGCAGGCCAAGGTGGGTTAGAAAGCTAATAACTAAACCTCGAATGCCAGCTATAGTTATATGTATATGCCGGACGTTATCCTCTATACGTATTCATCTGATGTGCTTAAGGAGACATGGAAGATGACCTGGTTTCCGGGAGCGGCTTCACACCCTTTCAGGCGCATGAATGATCCTCCCGGTCATCCGCTGCTGCTCTTAATTCCTTTGCGTAAGTAGGTGTACGAGCCCTACGTACGACGCTGCACGGGAATTCAATGATGCTCGCTAGAGACGAGTCAGTACTACTGTATGTTAGCACGCCTGCACACAATATCGCAAGTGTTATTAGTGCCAGCTACACTAGTGGACGGTGCCGATCCTAACAATGGACCATGTGAAGAGAGTCGATATCTCGGTTCCCGCTGTCTCTTCATCAACTTTATCATCACATGTGGCGCCATGCCAGCATCTGCGCCAACTGGTCGCTGCAACGTCATGATGCGCCCGAGACGCCGTGATAATTACTCTGTTATGCAATGGGAGAATCATTCTGACTGATCGAACGATGCACTACCTGAACCAATGAAGAAGCGCGTTTCACGATCACCATTAGGCTGTTGCATGAAGTATATTAGGGCGCCCCTGCCGAACCCCAGCCTATATGATGCACCTAGCAGGGCTATCCTGGCTCGGCTCTACACTACAATGAGCCTCCGGGTGCTCCCATCCTGGTCACATCAATGAACCCTTGATTATAGAATGGATGGGGGACACAAGGACCTACATTGGGCACCGTCTCACTTGTGTTGCCATACAAGACCCGGTGAGGACCCGGTGTCTGATGAGGAGCCCCAAGGCGGTCTTCTTTCCTTCGTTTCCATTCGTTTGCGGTGCAACCTGTCGTCCATTTCTTCACTCCATCTTTTTCTTCTTACGCTCTTTAGAAGCATAGCTTTACTACGAATTTTCATGTCTTTAATACCCAGCTAAATAAATAAAACCATCTTGGAAAGGATGGAGCAGATAGTAATTCCGCCCAGAAATAATGGGAAGCACCCGTACAGATACACATACGACGATGACGGGGGCATACGAAATGTGGAACGGATGTCAAGGTAACTTAGAGGCCTGGATGTCAAATGTCTCGTGTGATCTAACCCTCGATAGCATCCAAGAGGCTACGGAGTATACGAACTCTAGGTCGGGTCTGGCTTCGAGAAGTACTAAATCAACGATGATGTGGCCGTTTCACCACCGTAACACTTCGGAGGTCCCTTCGACAGCGCGATCTAGCCGACTAGGAAGATTTCGCTCGGGAACTTGGTATTCTCGAAGTATACTGCGTCCATTCGATGATGCAGCCAGCATTGATCAAAGCCTTGTCCCCGATTACGTGATCAACTTTATGAGAGGAGAGACGCCCGAAAGTTTGGCAAGGAAAAAGGAAGAGAGGCAGTGGGGGGAACGTAATATCATTATCACGCCTCGTCGAAACACATTTTCCTCTCATCTCGTCGAGTTGGGGAATCACTTGAGCTCAATGACAGGGCCCTCCGGCGGCGACAGTAGCCAACGAAGCGATTTACGGAGGCACTTTACAGGATGGCGAGGTGGCATTGTTTACAACACGCTATTAACACTTCTAATCTTGATTGTCGGCATTATCGGCTTAATATTAGTTGTCACCAAGACGAAAGTTTTCTCGGGACAATTGGCGATCTACACGGGAGATTGCGCGACAGCGAATCGGATAGATATAGGGGTCCATGTCGTTATCAACGTGTTTACCATCGTACTCCTCGCCGGGGCGAACTACGTCTTCCAAATCCTTACGAGCCCAACGAGGCGCGAGATAACCGAAGCCCACGATCGAAAGCAATGGCTCGACATTGGCGTATCCTCGCTACGGAACTTATTCCACGTGTCGACATTTCGGGCGATAATGGGAGCTGCGACGCTGCTTATCGCCATTGTGATCCAAGTAATGTATGTTGAAGTTTCACTTCCGATTACGAAACTTCCAACTAACAACATACAGTTATAATGCAGTAATCTTCTTCACCCAAAGCACGCAGAACGAGTGTGCTGTAAGCGTCAATGGCTCGATGCTCGCCATTGTGGCACTGTTGAATATAATACTAGTCATCACCATGGCCGTCATCCTAACAAAATCCTCCTTCAACCCTATCGCCACCCTTGGCGATGCCATCCGCTCATTCCTCCGCGTACCAGACCAAACGACCACCAACGCGTCTCTGATGACCAAAGCCGACCTCCAGCAAGGACGATGGGGATCAGAAGTGACCAAGCAATGCGTGCCGAGGAGCCACTACTGGCTCGAGGCGCCCTCACTCACTCGATGGATTCTCACGATCCTCTCATGGCTCGCAGTCGGCGGTCCAACAGCCGCAGCCATCGCCCTGATGGCTCACGCATCTAGCGAAGGCGTGAGCACACCCTTCGGAACCACGACACCCGAAACAACATTCTCCTTTCCTTCGCCCGTCGACATCAGCCAGCTCGCGCTCATTACGGCTCTCCCGCAACTCCTCCTCGCCACCCTCTACCTCTCCACCAACGCGCTCCTAACGACATACTTCCAGTCCCACGAACTCTCGCTCTTCGCGCTGGGCCCACAGTCCCTGCGCGTCTCGTCAAACTCGGCCGGCACCCAGACAGCGAGTTTATACCTCTCGCTCCCACGGCCCGTGTCATGGTTCCTTCTCGCGACCTTTGCGGCGCTCGGCTTCGTGCTCAGCCAAGCCGTGTTCCTCATCGTCTCAGCGCCCACCACTACCCCGCAGGTAGCCTTCAACACTCAGGCCCTACTAATCCTCATCGTGCTTCTCGCCATCGTTCTATTCGCGATCCTCGCGCTCGGCCTCCGCCGCACACCCGCCATAACCCTCGGCGAAGCGAAGGGGAACCCGCTGGCGATCAGCGGAGGGTCCTGCAGCGCGCTCATCAGCGCGCGCTGCCACACCGTGCGCAACGAGGGCGAGTTCTGGCTCGGCCCCATCTCGTGGGGCGTCGTCGAAGAAGCGACGGACGAGCGGCCTGGTCGGTGCGCGTTCACGGGCAACGCCGTTGGGGTCCTGGATACGGACAGGGAATACGCTTAAAACGCATGGAAGCAGTTTTGTCATTTACTCGGCGCTTGGGACGGATGGATCGAGGGTTACACCTTGGCGGGTTATTATTATCGATTGGATATTGTTGCTGGACATACGTTGGAGGGGCTGGATATTATACCCGTTTTTTTGGTCTACTTAAGTCTCGATGACTTGCTGGTTATTTTGGGAGAGTCGCTCATACGAGGTAGGAGTGAGCGCTGCATATCGAGTATATTGTGAATATATATCACTTCGGTAAATCGACCCTTCGAGGTGTTCTTTACCTAATCCCGTGACTCGTGCATTATCTAGATTTTCTTGTTCCTTCCGTTCATGGGTCCTTAGTCATCCTGAATTTATAGAAATCTCTTCAAGATTGTCAGTCAATTAAGGTTAATAGAACCTAGCACAGAAAAGGCTGGTCTGTGCATACTTATAGAGTGCTCTTTTTTCATACAGTCTCACAACACACCTCAAGACATCAGAGAGTACCAGCCCCAAATTACGTCTCGTATGAGTAAACCAATACTTTCCACAATGTAGTATGGAAATTTATTGCTAATCTACTAACTGTGTCGCGTTTTTCGGAGAGGATACGGAGTATTATATTTGAGATAAGTTGCGGGATCTGCCTCCAATACACCAAGTACCAATCGGTCCACAACTACGCGCGCCGGATCATAGGTAAACCGTCCCGGGTTCAAACGACGGCTGGCACCCGGAATGACACAGGGCGAAGAGGCCGGGGTGTGGCTTCCTTTAGTACCATCAGCGCAGAACACTGAGACTGGTCGCTACAGTCCCTGCGCGATGACTCCCCTTTCCCACAAGCTGGGACGTTTGAGCAGTGATGAGCTCTGTTGCTCAGCTACTTATCTGTCAGATTTAAGTTTTGTTGGCTTATCGAATTCTAATGGCGATATATCCGTAGTAGGTAGATCATGGAGAACATGGAAAGGCTAGATTCGCTACCGCAAATTGGTTACATTAACATAGTTCTCCGGAACATATGCTGAAAATATAAATGTTTGAAAGGGGCATCATCGCATCACATACTAAGTTTTTTGTACGTAGACTTGTAACATATACCCCCGCATAGTCATTGATAAGTTCCTGTGACTTTTTACGTCTCTACAGGATATTTAGATAAAATTCTTTTAAGGGAATCACACTTCCACGTATTTATTTATGTTGCAGAAATAGAGAAACATTTTACATACAAATGTTGAAGAGGTGGTATGGAAGCCTCCAGGACTGGAGGTTCTGGCATCTAAATTAGAGCCCTTCATTTCGAAACAAGATTATTAGTTAAGGTCAACTTCAACCATAAAATAAACCTAGAAGAAGCACAATTTTAAACAAAACCTAAGTCTATGCCGCGATCTACACAAGTTCTAGGAAGGCCGGAGGTTTCCTGCTAAAAATCACCGTCTTAGGCCTCCAAGGAGTTAAAATCAGCAAAGTACATAATCAGCCTATTGTGATCACACTAACCTAACCGTATTTGCTTTACCCTACTACGTAAGGTTCTTTCTTGCCCTACAACCCCCTTTAACGTTAACGTTGGCTTTTCTGCTTTATTACTTCGTAATGCAGATGTGCTTTGTGGTAATAAATCGGTACTCAAGTCTGGGTTCTCGTATTCAACGCCCCTCCCTCCCTTGGTCGGCATCCTGTTGAGAGTTACTCGGTAGCTTGCCGTACCGTAAGCCCTGAGTCATCCAAAGACTGTGTTCAGAAGGGATAAATAAGTGTGAGTAGCCTCAGCTTCACACTCCATTTGCATGCCACAAGGCCTTTGATCAGTCACAATCTAGTTGAGCTGGGCACCTAAGTATTCGAGGCAACTTTGGACCTTCCTTCCCCTCCTTTCTTTCCCATGATCTCATGAATAGTTCGGATTTATTCAGTATCATAATTCTATCACCAAGGCGTCATGTCATGTCTATATACCCAGCACCCTTCTGCTCAGGGTAGAATCGGAGAGATTGCCTGCCCTCTTGTCAATGTGTCTATTGCCACAAATCAAACCACGCCATTTCTGATTGCCCTGAAGTCCCGCCATGTGGCAACTGCCACCGAAAAGGTCACCACACCAGACTGATCGTTGCCCCCAACGGCCACAAGCCCGCCCCGCACAGCTACCACTTTGCCTAGGCCAGGGAAACAAAAATCGAAGCTGGCCCGATTTGAACGGACAATCGGGACTGAAATCCGACGCGCTAGCCGTTGCGCCACGGCTCCATGCGTGGGCAAACCACACCGTCAATACATAAGGCATTGATTGATTGGGTGGTAGAAAGAAAGCAAAGGAATAATAATACATTTACTTTTTTGTAAGGGGAAAAAAGGAATTTAGGAATTGAACCCGACCCGATTTGAACGGATGACCTTCTGGAGGCAGTTAATATTTACTTTATAAGTGAAAGTTTTAAACTGGAATCAGATGCTCTACCGCTGAGCTACGGGTCCAGTGTTGACAGGGTCACTGTTAATGACATTCTAAGTCATTGGGCCATGTAGATCAGTGGAGGAGGCCCACCACCCACGTAACCCTACTAGGTACCTTCTACAACACACTTTCAATGCATAAAATATTGCTTTTATTAATTATAGCGATCTGAACAATGTACGAAACAAAATAAAACAAACAAAAATAAAACAAACAAAAAACCAAAAAACCAAAACAAAACAGATCAGCAGGTCAACGCTTGCTTCATTCTTTCTTAGGAGATGTGGCTGAACAATCAGCCCCTTATTTCGACGCCGGGAAATTGAAGGGGAATTTCCAGTGGTCTTCTCGTTTGGCAAGTTGAACAATTGCACACCATTGGTTCTGGTGGTCTTTCTTCTGTCTGGCAAACTAAACAATTGCGCACCAATGTCTTCGCCGACTTTCTGCTTCTCATCCTGTGGGCTGAATAAGGGCACTTTAAGACAAGATATGTCAATATTTTTTTTTATGTACATCAGTGGTTTCCTTATTCAGAAGATTGTTGCGCAAGAATAAGCTGGCGGTAGTCGCATTGTGCAATAAGCTTTCGAATGGCCAGCTGGGTGCCGGAACTGTCGGCTCGGGAGAGACTGGAGAAAAGGGGCCTATGCTCGAAATTAGTGATGAGCGGATGGTTGTAAGAGGTTGAGAGTTAGAAACTGCTGTGTAAGTAAAGAATTGACTAATGCATAAGATTTTGGACGCATGTATGAACATATGCAACACAGGAGCAAAACCTTTGCCAAATCGGGGAATAAATGACTCAGGAATACCAACTCATTGGTTGAACCCCAGTCGGCTCGTAGGTTACAGGAACCATTCCAGGCAGATTATCGATGGAAAATGCCTCAGAATGAGTATCAAGTGACGGAATCTTCACTCCGAAAGGATTCGGAAGCACGGGCTTAGGCGCGGCAGCAGCCTTCTGTCGTCTAGCAATACTGCAGGGCGTCTCAACAAGCCTGGCCTCAATGTTGTCGCCTACGAGTTGTTCAAAACGATACGAGCGGCGCTCAGCATTCTTGAAGTTGGTGCCGCCGGCCCCAACCAGATAATCGATGAACATCAGGTGGGTGATAACAACGATGTTGGCGTCCGTGTCCCTAAAACGCTGGGCAACGGCACGAAGGAATAATCTCGTCGAGCGAGCACGCACCGCGGCATAGTGAGGGGCAAAGCGGGACTGGGGACTCTTGTCCGTCCAGTCCGCCGACATAAAACAAAAGTCGAGGCGTTCGTCACCATACTTGCTGAGGAGCTCATGGACTGAGCTGCCGGTACCGGTAGGCATCAAGTCTGTCTCTTGCACGTCTGGAACAAGCACTATTCGCTTCGACTGTGTGTAGGTCTCAAAAGCGGCGAGCCCGGTTTGGATCGATCGCTGCATAGGGGAGGCGAAAACCAACTCTACATCTCCCAGACTCGCGAGCTCTGCGGCAAGCTCCTGACATTGCTGGTAGCCCAACTCAGTTAACTCTGGATCATGTAATTCAGGGTTGTGAGTAGCGTTGTGGACAGCCTGAGCATGTCGGATGACGTGGATTGTAGGAGCCATTTTGTTGCTTTTCTGGCAAGGTGTAAGTCAGGTTGATACTATGGGTTGAACAAGTACTAAGGCAGTGATGGAAGCGTAGGAATGGAAGCAAGCTCTGTGAGTGCTGTGGTGGTGACAAGATTTTCTACGTCTAGCTTAGAAATTTATTCTTATATATGCATAATTCGCAAACCAGAATCTTCAACTGTTTCAAACAATATCACTGTTGTCTAGAACAAATCGCTTGTGAATGTGGCATATTCTAATGCATGCTTTGACTAATTGTTTAATGTGCCTGGATCTCTTCTTTGTCCGCCAAAACAAGGCACTGGTTGGCCGTAAATTAATATAGAGCTATCAATCTCTTTATTGGTCGACCTTGGATACTATAGAGTCAAGATCCCTCATTCGACTAATGCGTTGGCAGTCACTACGTTCCTTTCTTTACTGCTTACATTATATGAAACTTCCGATCCTGGATTTAGTGAAGCAGGACCGCAATTATGTGCTGGCGTTGATGAAATGACGAGAACTAGAATGTAGACGACACTTCTAGATATGGACTTTTTATTAAATAATATATGCCCTCGTTTCTAGCGTAAGGAGCTTGCGACTGGATGTCACAGCCGACTGGCAATCGGCAATCCTAGTGAATACTTGGAGCCGCACACATTTCCTTATATATTTGGCTGCTTTGCATGTACTTTCAATTATTTTCTTTTTTCTCTTTAAGAGTACGTAGCTGTGATAGACTGGAGTGTGTACCTAGGTAGTTGTAGACTACGTATCTGAAACGAGGGTTGTTTTGCACTTGCCGGGGGGCCTCGAGTATATTAAAAGTATTTTATATTAGAAACGAAGCAAATTTCTACATTTTTTATTCATATTTGTAGCCATGAACCATGTTGTTAAAAATTGTGTTAATTATTTAAATTATAGGACACCCGGTTTGTAATGCTTGGTGTTTTCGCTCTCCTTCTTGCCATTGGCACGTATTTGTACAATCCTCGTTTTTCGGGATTATCTGAGCTTGTATGTCTTGATTTTAGAGCTGAATACAGAATGGGTTAAGCATAGATCCTTGACAGCCATTGTACCAATGCGGTAATAGGCGTTGCGATATCGCTTGATGAGCATCATATATGTGTCTTCATCAACAGTAGCCAACTTGATGACTTCGTAACGCTTGCTCTGAATTCGTTTGAACACCTTCGACGTATTTAAATCATTCTTGCTGGCATATAATTTTACTTCGCCTCCAGTAGATAATCCCAAGCTGCAGGACGACTCGTTAAAAATGAAGGCTTTATAAGAGATGAAAGACGTTCGGATATAAAGAGATTTATTACTCTGGGTTAGCAGGTGGGTGTCGGTACTTTTGTGGTATAGTTCGGGGACGGACTCGGAGCTGTCGGACCCGAGAGATATAGCTGTCTTTGCCCATGTCGAATTTCTGATATTTGAATCCTCAGTCAGCTTTGGCCAGATCACAGACCCTTCCCAGCCCGTCCATGACCACGACGGCAGGTCCTTTCGTCTACGAGGAGGATTGGCTGAGGGCGAGTGTCGCCAGCAAAGCCCCAGCATCAAGTAAGCCAGATAATCCACCCCTGCATCCGGTGGAGGTATCTTTGGTCCGCTGTGATCCTTTAGGACGGGGCTCTTCCAGAAAGGGGCCAATTGGAAATTCTGGTACGTCGCCCATAGCTGGTCGTCTGCTAGGTTATCATCGTCGGGATGAAAGAAAGGAATGCCCCAAACATGCCTCACTGGAAAGGTAGTGATAGACTCTAATACTCGAATAATACCGCTGAAGGCGATGAGTGAATCGCTGTCAAAGGTCAACGTCCTTTTTGAGTACTGCTCCACACAGTCAACGTAGGTGAAAAAGTTGCTTAACCTTGTCGCTTTACTATTAAAGCTGATGGGTGTTAACTGTTTGAGCGAAAAGAGGGAGGGTCCAATGAAGTTGTTATGAGTTGTTGCTGAGTCGAAAAGGCTACCGTTGAAGGAAATGTCAAAACCTTCGGCGTAGCTAGTTGAGTTGCACTCAAAATATAGTTGGTCGTCTGTAAAGACTAGTCGACGCCGACTTAGGATTGCCTCTTGAAAGGTCCAACCTCTCGTAGCCCACCTAGATTTGGTGATCGAAGAGTGAGGTAGGGGCAAAGTTGACATAAGTGAATAGGGCTCGCCATCTCTCTTGAATGCCAGTTGTCGAGCTGGCCGCGTTTTGGACACCCCGGGAAGCCCGTAGGATTCATCAGTGCCGGCAGCTGCGACGATTGTCAACGCTGCATTATTATAGACAGAATCCATGTTCATCAAGGTGCCTTTGTCGTGCTTGTCGATACAGTACTTATCGACCCATAGGTACTGATAACCAAGTTTCAACACCACCTCCATAGTGTCCTTCATAACGGCTGGAAGGGGTTGGGGTAATCGGGAACCGTTTAAGACAACTTTGGATACGTCGAGACTGTGGCCCCAAACATAACTCAAGGCCACATACTCCAGTTCAGCAGAATTGGTGGAAATGTCAGCTGCCTTTAGCACATTCTGGCTTCGACAATGTATCAGATTCAGCGCGGATTGGGGGCGCTGAGCAATACGGCAACAATTATGTAGCGACAAACAGACACTTAACCAATTCCGCACTACGCATGGATCGAAATAGGCAGTCATTGGACGTGGCGTCAATATACAATCTTTGAGGTTCTTGTCGTCATGGTAGATCAAGAATCCTCTCTTAGAAACCATATCGTCGAACATGGCCCTGTCTGAGCCACCCGGGGCCTGATTGCACGCTTGGGTTAGCAATCACCATAAAGAGTGAGAATTCAGGTGAGGTCTAGGGGGCACGCAGGAGCAATGAGGCCTGAAGCCTGCCAGGGGGTAAATAAACGACACCAGGGCCACCAGGGTACAAACCATAGAGAACTGGCTAGAGACAGCGGCAACGAAGATGTCAGAGGTCCGACGGGTATTTCTTCCTTTCTGCCATTGTTCTGAAAGGTGAGGCAGTAGGTAGAAAGCGCGTAGTTGTAGCGGAGAGCCTGAACAGGTCTCTTTACAAACCTGGGAGAGAATCTGACAAAGAGAACAGTTCCTGGCGGCTGGGTTGTCTTGCAGCTCTCCCAGAAGAATTCCGTCCGGATCGTATGAGCTAGTTGCCAGAGTCTGAGAAACTTGGCGGAGATCGAGCCGGTCACAGTAGATACAAAGAGAGGAATCTGGTGTGGGATTTGGCGTGGGATTTGGCGTGGGATTTGATCTAATGGATGATACACGGCGCCTTAATTGCTGCGCTCGGGTAGATAATGAACGATTGACGGATTTTTTGATATCCGTGAAGTTCCGGATGAACTCCGTTTTAGTATCCATAACGCGATCAGCATGAAGATGAAGGGAAAGCAGAATAATCCAGAGTGTGGGGTGCCTTGATTTAGCCTCAAAGTCGCGGCCTATACGTAGCTAGGCGTTCAGGCTGCCATCATTGTTGTATATTGGCATCTTGGACAAAAATCATTTAGGAGAAGCGTAATGTAGGAGCTTGGGGAGTTCGACGCCCGTCTCCCTACTTATTTTATTCTCACACTGCGGTAATCGCGACCGGTCATAATCCAAATTTGGGCTAGCGACCCCCAATTTGGGGGCTTAGCACTTGTAAGCAGATTTATAAGTTGCGAACAGGTGTTAGACTGGGCTACTTACACTGGAGAACTTATATCCAAACTACTTACATTTAAACTATTTACTAAACTATAAAACGGGCGTGGTAGCATAGAAGGCCACACATCTATAGCTAATTTTGGGTGTAAGTGGTTTATCTAGACGTAAGTGGTTTGGGTCTAAGTGCTCCAGTGTAAGTCCAGTGTACTGTAGTTAAGTGGTCCAGTCTAACACCTGCTAAGCCCCCCCAAATTGCAGGGCCTGTCCACCGTAGTGACCCAGCCCGCGCCGCAATGGATAGGCGCCAAGCTGTTTCTGCACATGCACAGGTTCCTCGATGTTACGATACCTACCTCATCCCCTACATCCCCTAGGACAAAGGACATACGCGTATATAGCCAAGGACCAGTCCACGAAGGTATATTGTGCGCATAGGATACTATAACTTAACTTTAGAAGTTTTGGCTTAAGGGCATACAAAGTGCCTACATAATAGCCACACCAAAAAAGGAGCAAATGTACAATATGTATATACGGACAGGATACATTGGGTGATAACATATAAGATTGACGAAGCGAGCTTGCCTGTTGTTCTATCGTTGCAACGCGCTAGCTAAAACCAGTTTAGATGTTAGGATCATAAGGTTGTTATGTGTATGTGCATGGGGCATAAACAGGCTGCATATGATGTTGGGGAAATCGGCGGGTTAGCCTAGGGGCCAAGGACCTATGAGCCTATCCTGTGGCTCACCCACACCATGTATTGATATTGAGTGCAGCTTCAAATGGTAATGCGACAGCACTGCCCCGAGCCAGGCGGCAAAAGGCAGGTTAAGGCAGGCTATGTGTGTACTGAAAAATTCGTAATTGAAAGGGAGCAGATACCCCAATCCTTGGTCGAGGACAGAACACATATTATCAACTCCATTCGAAGCGTGGTAATATGGTCTCTCCTCTCTATGCCTACACTTTCGCCTGGCCTTCAGTCAGTTGTTGCCATCCAGTAATAGTCTTACTCAGCTCGCTGTATCACGGCGAAGTTCCACCCTAAAAAAAAACAGTAGTCGCCGGTGTAATTATTGTGGAAGCAATAGTATGTATGCTATTTCATCTTCGTGCTCTGTAGACTGGTTAACTCTAATTCAACTATCCAAATCAGCAACTAAGCCGACCCTGACAATGTAGTTCCGACCGGATGCGGTGACGCTGGGGAGTTCCAGTAATTAGTGAACGCACCCTCAATACCTTTGATTTGTTTCCCTGGTGCTTCAAATATCCTGTGGAGCTGGCGATCTCCCTTTAATAACCCAATGCTTTAGGTCGTATGAAGCCCGGCTTTTGACGACAAGGTTAAAAGCCTTGTCCATAGAATGCTCGAAGTTGTAGTTACAGGCCCCATGCAGTCACCTATAGAATGATAATTGAAATCAGACACCACGAAGGAACGAGTCTTTTCAAGAGCCTATAAGTTGAAAGTAGCTCTATAGAGACTCTTACTGTGTTATAGACTCTTGACTCTCGCCTTTTCTCTTTCCAAAAAGTCTTGGAGGCTAGTCGGCGAAATGATGCTGGCTATATCTTGCATGTCGACCAACTCTTCCATGTGCTCGAAACACTTGTCCCCGAGTATATATGGATTGTTGAAAGCCTCGGTCGGCAAGTCGGAGATCTCGACATCGCTTAAGAAAACTACTTTAAGGCCCGACCATCCAATTGCACAACCGAGATGATCTAATATCTCTTATCTAGGGGGCTAGGAACTTGCTGACGAGTTCGAAGACACGACCATTGAATTGTTCAGCGGGTTGGAAGGCTGTGACGGCGATATTGGCAAAGTTATTATGATCTACAAGCCCTAGACGAGTGTCAGCATGGAGTACCGTCGACCAAGTGCCGCTCGTTAAGATCTCCGAGTACTCTTCGATGAAGGGTTCGAGAAAGTTGGCCGTGAAGTACCCGGGGCGTAAGGACGTGCACGACTCGAAGCCCGCATTCTTTATAATATCCTCCGTATCCAGCTTCACCTTGATAAAGCTATTTAAGAGGCTACCAGGCCCAATTCTACCCCGTCCGTATATTAAAATCCAGTTGATGGTTATGGTCAATTTTTGAACTTTAGTGAGTTTGAGGCCTTCAACTGCGAGCGATGTTGCCCTGGGGGCGTCGAGGTCTCGTGCTGTTGCTTGAACGTTCCAATTGAGTCGCAATAGCTTTCTGGCAAGAGCCCCGCCTTGGTCATCCGTGTCGCTATTCCAGGACTCAAGCACAAGCCTTCCACTAGATAAAGTCGAAAGTCAGAAATTCCGAAAGGCAGGAAAAGTAAAGTTCCGTTTATATATAGTAGAATTTCCAAGAGTGCACGTGAGGAGGAAAGCTGCTATCACAGAAAGAAGATATACGACTTTTGGATACATACTGATGGTTGTGTAACATACCTCTCAGCTGTTTCAAACAAGCATGATGTACCTAATGTGCTTTAAGGATGCCTATACAAATATATACATATAGGTAGTACACTATGTACTATTTCTGAGACATCTAGCAGTGAAAAGACGAAACGGATGAATAGCCGGACGAATGCATCTACTTATAAGAGGAGGTGGTTAAGGGCGGCAGAATCTAATTATATTAGCGTTATTGTGTGGCGGCCGTGCTCGTCACGCTCGTGTGAAGGCACCTCTACTCCCCTATCTCCCATGGCTCTCATAAACGCACTAATCATTCCTTCATCTGGGCGGCAGATTTCGTCGTCATGGAATTCTTTTAAACGAGCGCCTACCTTGTATAACGAGGGTTCCTTCCTTTCAACCACTGTTCTTTGTTCTGGGGTGGGTCTTATAAGGTCACCTTCAATCTTGAACTTGCCTATGCGTTGATATACTCCCCATTCCGGAGTGTTGGCTGCCAAAAGGAGGCCCTCAATTTTATGAGAGGCGCCGTACTGGCGCTCATGGAGTAATGGCATCATGAAACACTCTGTGAGGGCTATTCTTATATCTTGTTCATCCCCACCATCGTGGTCAGGATAAACCAAAGTCTTAAGTGGCTGACCTTGGAACTCGGTAAACAGACTATTTATGGCGTCTGTGATACGCGATCTCCAGTCCACAGCGCTTTTTGCTTTGGATAGGTTGAGAAAGTTCTTCTGGCTCTTAAAAATTGGGTATAAATAGCCCTTCAACATTAATCTTCCGCTTAGCACTTCGCCATATTCATCGGGGCCCACTAACTGCATGGAAGCTTCGACAAGTTTGGGCACCGACACTAAGCACTCTGTACACTCTGCGATGAAGGGCCTGCTCCTCTCCGTGTTCCGTAACGTTAACCGATGCCCACGACCAAGTAGGCGCACGGAAGTCTTGAGGTCGCGGCTCCGGATCTGCTGCGCGATACCATAGAAGGTCCTCTAGGAGGGTATGCTCCCAGAGACCTGCCAGATATCTTGACTTGCGCACTTTGCCAAACATTCGTGCAACCCCTGCGATCGCAACCAGCTTGTCTCCAGGTACTGTGAGTGCACAGATGCAGTAGGCCCGGACGACACGTCTCCATAGCTCGAAGCAATTTTCCTCTGTGAGGCCAGCAGTAGAGAGGTTCTTGTACAGCGAGTAACCCCTCCGATTCTCGAGTGGGAAATGGCGGAGCCCACCTATCTCACTGGTCAACTGCTCGGTACAGCGGTAAAATATCTGCTTTCGTGTGAACATGATCGACCGGAGAGCAAGAAGCCGCTCTTGCAACACCCAGCCTCGCGAGTACAATATTTCGCTTGCAATAAAACCTCCTGTGGCCCAGTACTCATCGTCGTTCTCTGTCCATTGCACATATCTAGTTTCGTCCAACGTGCCGGCTTTGACTATATGTGGGAAAAGCTGTAGCGGGTCTCTTGATGTGAACATAGAATGGGAGCAGTTCGGGGCGGAGACTGCCTCAATATTGAACAGCCCATTCTGGTACACTAAACCCATCATTGAACTTTCTTGTCGCCAGTCCTCTCGAGAATCTTGTACAATGCACTGGCCGTGTTTGTTAGCACGGAGAAGGAAGATGCGCCCTTAGGAGAGTGCATACCAATGAGTCGATCCAGATATATGTAATATCAAGACGTTGTGCGATATGTACAGCATCAATGTAGAGAATTGGTAGAAGCCCTATTGGAATTGATTTCTTGAATTCTTCTTTGTTGCGAGTTGTGAGTTGCAGGGGAACGTGACCACCCCAACAGTGACTCAATGTGATGTAAGGTCCAGGTAATGTCTTCCCAGCTGTCTCGATAACTTTCAATTCAATACGGCCATTTACCGTGACCGCCTGAAGAAGTCTTGTGGGGTACCATGTTCCCGAGCCAGCCTGGCAACATGAATGGCTTTGCTGGCAGATTCTAATCTGCTCTGCGACGAAGGCCAATGATTTCTCGCTGTTCGTGCTCGTCCCTAGATTGGGCCTATCGAGGACATCCGTTTCGTGTATATCAGCATATTCAAACAGAGAACCATCGTCATCGTATGGATATGTGTTGTCAGGTTCTCGACGCTCCAAGTCCATGTACGCCGAGAAGCATTGGACGTGAAACAATTGATCATCACGGCTGATAGTGGTCTGAAAATCAGGATACGACGCCGAGAAGCTATCTAATGCGAGCTCTTTGTTTCCGGATGCGACGTTGAAACTGTGCATTATCTTCAAACACCACCAACATCCTTGTTGCACACCGGCGACAATCTCGGAGGGGTTCCGGTGAAGATAGGGACCGAGCTGTATCGTAGTCGAGCCTAATGCATGGCATTGAAAGGCCGCTTGACATCTGCTGCACCCTGAAGGTTCAATTGGCATTATTGTCCGTTGCGGGGTAGATAGTAGCGGAGGGCGTTTAGGACATAATTGGATAGGGAGTAGAGAAAGTAATGGTCAGGGAAGTGCAGTGAGGGGAAATACAACTACGAATACGCCAAGGAGTCTCTCGTATCAGCAAATGAAAAGCAACGATCACTAGACTTTTGCAACTAGTGTTGTATGGTACAAAAGGGCTATAACGTCACCTAATTGGTAGTTATAGGGTCAGACGACCTATCTGGGTGCAATCAAAACCTAGACAATTAGATCACCAGAATATGTGATTAGTAGGTCTATGGAGATCATGGTGTCGTCCGTTTCGTTGTATTGACACGGCTAATCTGTTCTCTATCATATATATAAGCGCAATCCAGGAGATGCTAATTCGCTTAGGTTTTCTCAGGCGGATCTAGCTAAGCTTTGTAAACTCTACCCTATGGCGTGGTAGCACCGGCCTCCCCGGCGCCTGAAGCTGAGTTCTACGTATAATAGCGGAATTTGTGCTGCTGGCTGGCGGTCTTTGACCGGTGCGGACAAGATCCACAGACCGGGGACTATTCCGTGCGTTTCCGTGATAGGAATACGTAGGAAGCCAGGCTGGCAGCCAGCATTGCAGCGTTCGAATAAAAAGTATGAAGTTATAATTGAAAGAGTTATCGAACACTTGGGCCTGCCGCTATCGGATATGGTGAGCGTTGATCTTGCGCACACCAGGAACAGAAGGTCGGTTGTGCCACCACATCTAAAATGGGCTCTGGGTTTGAATACGGAGAGGGAATGAATTTTTCCTTGATCATGCCGCAGCTGGCGCCATTGCCATTTCTTCTGATACGCCTGACAAGCCATTGTCAACCCATTCATTCTATGCGAACATAATCTCGCATGGGCATTTTCGTAGCTTCAAACTCGCATGAAGTTACGTTACGTCCAAGCCCAGTTCAGGCTCTTGGACGTGGTGTGGGCGGCTGCGAATACAATCACCTCGTCCTAGTTCGTAGGGAAGGAAGACCGGTGAGAGAATATCGTCCTGCGGGTCGGAGATAAAACGGAAGACTCCATTTTCGGTTTCTGGAACGTTTAGTTCTAGAGGCTTCTATCCCAACCCTTAGTCTGTGTGCAAAGTCTTCCTCGTCGTTTTAGAAGCTGAACGGGAAAATTAAGTAAGAGAACAAAGATTGGGGTAATGAGAGCACATACATATGCTGCATAAGCACTCCAAAAGGCCCCTGGACGCATGAGAGGGCTAAATACGAAACAAGTTGTAACATGTTCCTACTGTGGTATTGTTCTGGAATAACTTGGAGTAGCAACCCTGCCAGTTCTCGGGACTTTTCCGAGGCATTCGTCGCTTGTTTCATGAGGTTGGCCATCCGCGTTTCTTATTATAGCATTGAAGCGACAAGGACGGACTAGACTAGGAATCTGGTACCGAATCCTAGCCGGAGGCCGGGCCGACTCGGGCCGTCGTCGAAGTTTGAATGCCTGAGCGTACAGCTGTCCAGCTTCCACCATGCAATCAGTATCATCTTGGTACCCTTCACGTGTCAACACGTGTACGCGGGACTACGCGGGTAGATCGCGCACTTGGACTGCCTGCCGGGACAACCCTTGGTCCGCGCGTGCCGTAAATAGGTAGTTATACGCGCTGTCACGTTTCTGCGGGACTGCTGCAGCGCACAGATCACAATTGCATTTGGTCAAGATAAGAAGAGAACTCACCATGGAATTCTTCTTTTGTTTTTCCCCTCACGACTTACAGGGTTCAGCTTTCTGAAAGCGTCTGCCCTAGATAGGCAAGAATATCCGTTTCGCGACGTAAATCTAGACGTTACCCGCCCTGAATCTTGTTACGCGCAACGGAACGAGAATCTCGGCCTTGCACACCGAAGGCTCTTGGATAGCTTCCCCAGTACTACTTCCTCCGCCAGGGCGCTCAACCGCCAGGTCATCGAGATGGTGTTATGTGTCGCGAGTCTATATTGCAACGATATTGAGTCCTGCCAATTGGCATAGGAACTAAGCAACTCAAGTGGTGGTCCCGTAGTGAATCTCCTACTCGAAATTATTGGCTTCCTCGTGGAGAAGCACGGTCGCATGAGCTTGCGCTTTCGAGAGAGTGTCACGAATCAAAAGCTCATAGATCCTGCGCCCTTACGTGGAGATGCAGCTACTGCCAAGACATTTCGTGGAGGGGTTAGACACTGGCGTGGTTGGCTACCACGCCAGCGAAACATGATATCCGGAGAGCCCGCGGTTGCTGTTGTGCGATATGATCTTGCAGACAACGTTCGACCTTTTCTTACAGCACGCATAATGGATTCTAACGTCATGAAGCTCTGGACAAATTTGCCCGCAACCCAATCTATCGTGGGCATGCGACAAGTCGCTTCACTTTGAGCGTTTTGACTCGTCATTACAGCTCATCTTCATGCTATTGGCTTAATAGGCTATTAAGCTACATGAGGCACATCATAATCTCCCTCCAACCAATCGTTGAGAATAATTAAAGTAGTATGGTGAATATGGCACACAAGATATGTTTCGAAGCATCATGGACTCAATGCCATCGTGGACTGTCGCAAAGAGAATGAACAACACATCATTATGGCCTCATCACCTTGGTCTAACATGAAGACATCGAGAAGAGAAGCAACGTGTAACCTAGGGGAGTGGTGTATACAGTCTAAAGCAGCCGTCGAGGGATGCTAACAGGTGACAGCTCACCGTTCCATCGTCACATCATCGTCACATCTAGCATCACCCACACTTGAAGATACCACACTCAATATTCTTGACGTGTTTGCTAACAATTCAGTGAAGGAACGAGAGGGGCTACTCATTACAGAGCTTGGAAGATGTTACCGGATAGAGAACAAGACTACTTCAACATTAGTAGCTTCACTTTTGGCAATGGGTCCGATGAGAGACACGGTAGAGCCAGGACAGAGGCCAGGACGAAGGACGATCGGGCCTTGGGTGGTAATGGTAATAATAGTTAAGCGAGGAGGGACCGACAGGACGTTGGGCTCATGGTGATGTACGGAATTTGATCGGCCGGCAAGTTCCCACGCAGTATGGGTGCCCAGGTGTGTGGATCACCAGGGGAAGGAGTCAGTTCGCTGGGTCCGGCGCGCCAGGTTCGTGGGCTTCGCTGGCTTCGTTGGTTCAACCAGCGCTGCGTTCATCCCATGACTGCCCTCCGCTCTCCTCCCCTCCCATCCATCCACCCCAACATTTCCTGCCTCCCCGTTTTAGTGTCCAGGTGGTCAGCGCCTCTTTAAGTTGGACACCTTGGTTTTCGGGGGATAGTAAGGCCTGACACCTGGCTGGTCGGGCGCCATTTGGGGAGCCGTCCGTGAGTCGATGTCCAAGTTCCACCTCTCCCATTTATTAAGGCACAGGGATAGCGCCTATGTCGAGGGCGGGCGAGGACTGGGGGAACGTGGCAGTCTTATATGGGGGAACTGGGATGCGGCGGCAATCTCGCGCGTGTTTCGTGTCCATGTCGCGTGCGCGAGCTGCAGCGTCGGCACATCTCCCCAGCAGACGCCAGCCACTCGATTTAGGGCGCTGCGGCTGCGATTGGCCACGACCGACAGCAGGCCGCAGCACCCCGGCCAGCACCCCGCTTGTAGCTCTGTACCCCGTCGGTGCCCCGCTTTCGGGAGCGCAGCAAGGGTCATGGTCTGTGATGTCTGTGGTGTCTGTGGTGTCTCTCCCCTCCCCAAGTCAGTCCCACGCCAGTCCCACGCCAGTCCCGAGTCTCCCTCCGCTCCGATTGCATCGCCCTGACTGGCTGGCAGCGCGGCCGCAGTGAGACGGGTGCAGCCCGCCTGCATGCCCAGCCTGCAAGCGGTCGTCGATCTGGCCACTCATCGCGCACATCACGGTCGCCTCTCGTCCGTCGCGTCCGTCGAACTGCGCTTCTCTGCGCTTCTTTGTCCTATCCACTTGCATGGCACCATGCAGATTCCACCACAGCCAGTCCCGACCATGACTCATTCGCCAACCATCTTCGACCTGTCCGCCAATTCTGAGGACGAGCAGCGATTGAGAGTGCAAAGCTTTGCGGATGGGAGGGGCGGGCTAAGGGGGCGCTCGTGAATGGGTATAACATGGTCTCCGGCCGTGGACAGGCCCTGTCGGGCATCGACCGTTTCTCTCTCTTTCGAAATATCAGGCGTTGAACGTTGAGTCAATCCGGGGTTGACAAGTCATCGCCTAGCTAGTCGATGATTCGGACAATCGCACTCTTGCCCTGACACGTCTCTACCCTGCTACAGGCCCCGGGCTGGAACGCATCACAGGGCAATGAGCTAGAGCATGGCATGAACTGCGAATAGCCTCATCCCAGCTAAGCACCCGCCGGCCTGCATCGTGGCCCTTTGTTTATTTATTTAGATCCCCGTTCTACACAGACCTCTGTACCTGTCGTGCATTTCCCGCTACCAACAGAATCAATCTTGTTCTGCAACGCTGCGGTAGTCGCATATCCTGCCTCAGCACCCCTCTCACGCCCCCGATATTCACATATCACAGCGACATGCGACAGCTATGGCAGCGGGACCGCAACTATTCTACTGCCTCTGGCAGGACAGTCGAATCCGTGACGCTCTGTTCGAAGAACTACCAAAGGAAGACATTTGCAATGTGCGGCTGGCTAGCTCGGCCTGTTGCAACCTGGTCACTAAGCGACTATTCCTACGAACCCACCTGACCTTCACGGCCAACAGTTTCACCCGACAACCCAAGATACAGGCCCTTTCAAGGATAGGTCACTATATCGAGCATTTAACTTTTTATTTCCCACACTCCAATGCCACCTTCTTACCGCCCCTCATCCATCCCCAGAGTGGTCGTGAGATCAGCTTCCTATACACGCCCCATACGTCGATGGGTTCCGTGTTAGAGAGACCCAAGTTCGCTAACGAGGGTCTGGGTGAGATATTGACTTCGCAATATCCGCCCTTGTTTCACGCGGCATCGAATGTGCCTTCATTTATCAATGCAATGAAACACCTGATTAATATCAGGCATCTCACAATCAAAACACCGGGCCAAGACCCCCAGGAACGCTACCGACGAGACATTGTAGACTACGCTCTCATCAGTCTTCGCGTAGCTCTTGAGCGGGCCCCCATGAAGAAGCTCAACAAGCTTTCTTTATCTGTGCACCCTTCTGCGTTCCTTTATTTGAGACCCGTGCAAGGCTTCGGCTGCTCGCCATCCGCTGGTCGACGATGGAAGCAGATCCGCAAGATGCACATCAATGTAGACTCATGGGACTTTTACGGCCCGTCCCCAGGTCTCGACCATCTAAAGATCATCCAGGACTTTTTGAACAATTACTCGACAAGCCTGGAGAAATTGAGCTTCACTTGGTACGGTCGCAAAGGCCCCTGCCCAATCGCGCTTGCGGCCGACCCCCTCTTCGCGCCACCGCGGAATTCACTGAAGCTTTTCCGTGAGGTTACCTCGCCCATGTCGCCTCTGCCACCGGTACCGCCGAGAAAACCAGTAGTTTTCCGCAAGTTGCGTTACCTGGCCGTACGGAACGCCACCATGAACGCGGCGCAAGTGGCCGACCTAGTCGCATCACACCAGCATTGTGTGCGCGAGTTCGATTTTGAAAATTCTGTACTGATCAGTGACGGAAACTGGGACGATGCGCTTGCGCCATTGATGAACAGCAATTCGCATAGTGGCTATTGGACCCGTCACTCCATGGCTACTGTTACTGAACTCACCAGTGCTCATTATAACAGGACACCCCTAAATATATATGAGCCTGAGCCAGAGCCAGAGCCAGAGCATTCAGCGGCCGTTGCGGCTGTAGCGCGAAACCTGTATAATACTGATTTTGAGGGAGCGGAGGAGGTTGAGTACGAGGAGCATTCAGAAGAGTTCGATGTCGAGCTCGGCTCTGATGTCGAGGCCGCGCGGCAGGCAAGCATCTCATCCGCTAACAAGACCAAGAAGCGGACAGTCACCAAGCGCCGGCGCAAGCGCAAGCCTGGGCACGAGCGTCGCGATGATAAAGGGGAGGAAAGGCATCACCAGCGAGGACGTCAACAGCGGGGACGCCATCGCCAACGATCCCGCGGTTCCCTTGAGGAACCCCATGAGGTGCGCCGTCTTCATTTCCCATGGCTGAAACGATCGAAGGATTGCATGGATGAGCACCCGGCACTGATCCATTCCACCCCCCACGAACAACAGCGTTCAAATAAACCGCTCAACCGCCCCCCCGAACCTCCCCAGTTAACCCTTCCGCACCAGCCCCCCTACGGTGGCCTTTTTGGGGAGGTGGATAGTGTGTACTCCACTGACTCGCGTCGCCTGTTTGGCGAGGTCACGCCCCTTTCACGTTCTAGGTCTGGATCGGAGCCGGATCTCTCGCACTCACCGAGCGACGACGCCGACTCAGGCGACGACTACTACCGGCCTCAAACGCCGACCACGCCGGAGATGAAAATGGCCGAGATGAAAATCTCTGCACCTATTCTCGACACGTCGCCTAACATGCCGACGTTACTGCAGCCCACAGTGTATGACCCCACAGCCGAATTATGTTCCGAGATCACGGCCGTCCAGCGTGATCTCGAAGTCGAGGAAAAGCACCGAATCTTTGCCGAGGACGCTGAAATGCAAACTAGCGCGTTGCGGCGGGCGAAGGAGCTTGTACTTACCCGCCTAGGCAAGGAGTTCGGTGCCAACACTGGCGCCAGCTTTGGTGGCAGGATAAGTCCCAGGAAAGAAAGCTTCGGTGCGTCAACGTTCCTTAGCAGCTCCCGCTTCAGAGAGGGATTATTTGGAAAGAACACCGGCTACATTCCACATACTGCCCCTGCCCCTATGCCGGACCACAGGAGTATGGACGTACCAATTTTATTCAGTCGGGTATGAATCATGGGTGATGATGACATAAAAGGGGATTAAAATTCTAACGACTTGTAATGACGATTTACGACTAACGATTAAAGCACCTTTCCCTTTGTCTGTCAGATTGATGGCTGGCGTCCTGGACCTATTTTCATTTGTTGTGTATCGCATTGTCATGTAAGGAGAGGGGGCTTACACGGAACCTATTGGGTGGGAGGGGGCGCAATTGATACCCTTCTTTGATTCGCAATTCACGAATGCCCTAATGCCCCCTTGGTTGTACTAGCATCATCATGTAAGAAGATCCGGTGGCACGGGGAAAACGGCCGGCGACCAATCCTCTACGCGATGTGGCCGACGACCTGCGTACGGATAAGAAGTCTCCCGAGATTACAGCAACTAGTACCTTAGTGTTACTACAGCATATAGTGTTGTGTGCAAATTTACCGCAGCTACTACTGGAACAATCTATCTGGAGGTATTAGTGTCGTAAATCAAGTACTTCGGTCTCTGGTCGAGTGTCCTCTTTACCTACACTGTCTATATGCGCAAAATGGAGGACCTACGATTGGAGTCTGATTGGAGGTTATTATTTTAGATTGGCGAGTTCCGAGATGAGTACTGCCCCACCAGTGGCTTGTGTTTTGGTGATCTAGACCCACCAATTTCTGAGACTCATCCGGGGTATCACCAACCCAACAATACCTACTCCAAGGACTCGGGAACTAATTTACAAGTTGGTCTTTTTCCGAGATCGGAGAGGAGAACCAGTGGGTTGGTTGATTTAAGAAGCGTGAATAGGTAGTTGCCATACATTATAGAATCTGACAACTAAGACAAAAGGGAGATGGCTTCGATTTTTCTTTTCTAATTGGGAAGGATGTTTCATTCCTGCCGGAAATGGACAACGGTCGAGAATGGGCGTTCCCGAGGTGGGCTTGGCGCGCGCCGGCAAGCTTTCGAGCCGAGAAGTAGTGTAGCCGCTTGGGGGCATGACTTACATTATATACCATCCGGAACCGCCAACCACCACCACGCAGCGTCGCGTTCGGCCTTCGAACCTACCTAATCCCACGGTAGTAACGTTTGCTTTACTAGTAACGCCCAGAAGGGAATGTAGAAAAATGTGGAGTTGATATCTTTATAGGTGGTTTTCCCTTCTCTTCATCATTATTTGCCCCGACGCACGAGATACCCAGGATGAATGAATGAGTTGTCGGAACTGACGAAATCTGACTTGGGACGGAGGATTCGCCGAGGTGAACACCATGGGCTCCTTCAACACCTTCACCTCAGCATTGGGGGCGAGCCTTATGCTGTATGTCTCGTACAAACTCCTGGACACGGCACGGTTATACACGCGATCGTCAAGTCTACACCGGTACCTGTACACCGACGCCTCAGGCCAGCGCGCCTGGGCGCTCATCACAGGATCGAGCAACGGGATTGGGAAGTGTTTGGCCTTCGAGCTCGCCGGCCACGGGTTCAATATCGTCATACACGGCCGGAACGCCGCCAAACTCGAGACTGTGCGGAACGAGCTGCGGGCCGTCTATCCTAACGCCGAGCTCCGGGTCGTAGTAGCGGACGCGTCGCAGTGCCATCGGCGCGAGGACGTGGATTTCGAGCGCATCAGGGAACAGCTCGCGGATCTGCACCTCACGGTGCTGATTAACTGCGCGGGAGCCGGGCCGAAGCCCGCGTTCGGCACCCTTGAGATGTACAGGACGGACGAGATACTGGATAACTTACATCTGAACGCCGCGTTCCCGACGTTACTCACGGCTGCTTTGATGCCGGTGTTGAGGGGGCGGTATAGACGCCAGCCCAAACACACCAGCAGTGAAATCATGACGGAAGCTTCATCGAGATCGAGGCCCCGACGGCCCGCGCTCATCATCAACATAGGCTCGGTGACAGACGCCGGGTTCCCGCTAGTATCATTCTACTCCGCGGGCAAAGCCGCCACGCACGCGCTGCACAACGCGTTGGCGAGAGAAGCGGCTCTCGACGGCGACTCGGAGGTCGAGATCATCTCGCATCGCGTCGGCGCCGTGACATGCGTGTCTCACACGCAAGCACCTCCAACACTGTTCCGTCCTGCGGCGCGGACGATTGCGAAAGCCGTGCTCGCGCGCACGGGGTGCGGGCGGAGTATTGTTGTGCCGTATTGGCCGCATGCGCTGCAGCACGGCCTTTTGGCCCTCGTGCCGAAGTGGATTGTGGATCGGGTTATTAATACCGCGATGAGAGAGGAGAGGAGGGTCCAGGATGAGAAGATGAAGAAGGGGTCGTAGAATACGTGTTGATTCGCGAGAATGTTGGATGAGAATCTGAATAGAAGTTTGGATCTTCGAGATGTACATATTGCCGTCTTTGCAAGCGTTACTAACTCTGCATGCGTCTGTAGATATCCATATTGCGATCATTTTACACTAATCGAATCACATGCATTCCATGGACGCTTTGGACCTTACCTAATCACGGGAAAATGAAGGGTTGGGCCTGGTACCTTGATATCACCTGCTTTAGAGAAGCAGCGGAGTTTCTATACTGAAAGCCTATTTCCTTCGAGTCAATTTGCTAGGTAATACGCGGTCGATGTACGATGCGGTCACTCTACCAGCATGATACTATTCAGTAATTACCTACATACTCGAGGGAAGTTCTAGCTCAACAAGGTACTGCTACTTATTACATGGTCATCTAGGTTCTCTTGCACATAGCCACGAACTCTCAGAGTGCACAGCTGCATGTTCAGCTGAGCCTGCCGCCGGACCATGACTCACATCGACGGATATCCGTTAGGGTTTTGTGTGTTTCTTACGTGGCCATTTGTCTCCAAGCCGGTCTATAAATATCGGTGCACCCTCCGTCCCAGACTCGCCTGCCTTCCTGTTTCCTTAGCTGGCGGGGGTTTTTAAGTGGTCCAAGTCATAAAAGTCGTAACAAGGAGATCTGTGATGACGAGCACTGATGCTAATGGCCAATATAGAATGACCACGATCGCTTACTGCGATTATTTCTTTTGGCTAGGCCGAGCTGAGATCTCCCGAATCCGATATTTAGGCTTTTGAACATCTTTCTAATAGCGATATCAGCGGTATAGTGTGCCGAAGACTTATCGCATGCGGAAGTACCGTAGAACGGCCTCATCTATTTATGAATTAGATGCTGCGTAATCATGAAACTGTCGCTTGATGGATAATTGGAGGGATCAAACATAGCGTATTCTTTGAGCTTGGCTGTGATCTCTAATCCGATTGCGACCCTCTCTAGAATTTTATCACGGATCGTGTCGTTGTTGATACCCCTTAACCCATCGCCAACGACTTCATCTTGTGCCTCCCCAGCATTGACAATCCTCTCATCATTAATATTCATATCTGCTTCCTGCTCTCTGCACATTGACATCTTTTACAGCTGTTCCGAAAGCTAAATGACCAAGCCATTTCTCTTCGACACCGGGTACCAGGACAGAACCTACCCAGTAGTATGGAGTTGCCTTTCCACCGGGATCAGTATTGTCGCCAAGTTTTGTCTGCCATGCCAATCCCCACTTGAGTGGCTCCTGTGTCATACTTTCATATAAAACAGTTGCTCCTTCTGTCTCCTTCCTAATAAACGGTGTAGTATCTGCGTTCTGACTACCCGAATTTGTCTCACCGTACATGTTAACTTGGTTATTGGAACTATCTCGACTGGTCTCCGAGACTCCGATCTGCCCTCGTTCTCCACTGCTGCTGTTAATTCGGGGAACGGTACTTTCGTAGCTCTCTTGATGAGTATCATCGAGTTCATTCTGGGTGCCAGGGTCCAGTGTGCACAGGTTTTCCTTGACTGGAAAAATACCCCTCACAGCACGCGGTGGGTTATACTTGCAGCCTGGAGGAACACTATGGCATGCCGCCGATATCACGGCTGAACATGTTCCACCTATCACCATTGCACTTGGCCGTGGCCTGAGAGCAAATAGTAAAGGAAGTGGTATTACCACAAATGTTAGTATTATCGAGATGAGAAGAGCCGAGGGCGACACCTGAACGCCGTTGAATCCATAGCCCGTTATAGATTCATAGGGATAATAGCCATCGTGGCCCTCATAGATGGCGACGTAGGTACTCTTTGAATAAAGCCAATGGAGTAGAGTGCTACTAGTGAGCAACGGCACTGAATAACGATAAGGCAGTTGTAGACGGTGAGTAGAGCGCTGTGCTCCTTTCTTCTCCGTTACCCGCAAGGTCTTGTACGCTGTACCAAACGATGCCCACTCCAGCTCCGCGACAAAATAAGTGAAAATGGAGTTTAATGTCACGTAATAGATGGATAATGCAAGTTGGGGCAGGTTGACTATAAAAGCAGTGGCAAGCAGGCTTGATTGTCCACTACCAAAAAAGGTTGCGTCTATGTGGTTGAGAAAAGCTGGATTGGAGATGTTTTGCCCAAAGTTGGACGTATTACTAAATAATGTGTTAAATTAGTCGAGTTCTGCCAGCTGAGGCAAGCAAGGTACTCACAAGTTCGGATGGGGATTTGCAAAGAAATAGAATGATATGACTCCTAGGATAGTTGCACATGTAATAACATGCATTGTCCATACCTCCCTTGGCACAGCAGATCCTAAAACCCTTTTGTCAGGATTTAGGGGCCGTGATGACGTCGATTTGGTATAAGGATCTTTCCAATGTTTCCCCCGTAAAGATGTAAAGTCACTCCGCTCGTGGGTACATAGACCAGCGGTGGTTTCATCCGGGATCATGATAAACGAACATATCGAATCGCCAGGCGTAATCAAAGGTCGGTAATGTCGACTTGCCACCATGCAAGTAAGTGCCTTTCAGATGAAGAACGTCTGCTAGAGCATTGCTTTCATTGCTTTGAGCTCTTATTACATCGGGCTGAGGTACTGTGTCCGGGAACCTTGGAGCACCGCGTAGCAAATAGGCTGTTGTCCAAACAGAATTCGCCGATGCATTAGCGGTTGTCACTATAGTGTGACCGTTTTCATTGACCCAACCCGATGTTGAATTTTGCCTAGGGTCTGTGACGATCATGATGACATGTCGATAGTCGACGAGAGGTTCATCAGAGCTGTTATACCGCGAATGACATTCGTTCATATTAATACGTTGCCAATTCGGCGTGTTTTGTTGCACAGATTCGCTAATGTCATTCAAAGTTGCATTCAACCGTCCCTTGCCGTAGCCAAGATCTCCTGTTCCAGGCACAACAATGCCAGGTGATGAGAATTGCTGTTCTCCCTTCAAGAATGTTTCTGCGGCCAGAACGATGAGGGCATCGGTTGATGTGGTTGATTCCAAAATGAGGCTGTTAAAAAATAAATGAATGGGCACCGAACTTAGCCCTAAAATCAAGAACAAGGCAACCCTACCACTGGGGATGGATAACAGATTTCTGAGAGACAAAACACCTATTTCCATTGATTTCCGTTTACCGTGAGCTTTATCGACATCTAGGCGGGCTGGAGCAACGATGACTTGCATGAAAAAGTTGGATGATGCTAGTATGGCAGTTGAAATAACGTTGATGGCAAATTGTATCCCCAGGCTTATCGAGGACGAGGAATCGCATCGCCCTTCGAACACAATATACGAGCTACCGAGGTTCGATAGCGTGGAGAACACTACCAGGGTCACTAAGAAACCCACGGTAATAACGACCGATAGTATCGATAGAATGAGACCACCTAGCCTCCATCCTGGGTATTTCTGACGGAATGTCATGATGGGTTTATTAGAGCAAAATAGGATAATTTTTCAGTATAATAAGAGTCGGTGGAATATTTCAAAAGGGGTGGGTTTTCAGATAATATGATATATAAGATACATCATGGCTGCGGATTAGGCGAAGTGGTGATTACGAGAGAATGCAAAATGTGCCTTGCCTCCGGGCGGGGGGCCAAACGTGAAATATGCAAGATATATATAACTTTTATATCGTACTACCTAATCGTCATTCTACTGTCGATTATTAAAACACTGCCCATTGGAACCATGATAAAGCCAACTGTGTGTCACACGGACAGGGCCCCCTCAGCTGGATATGAGACATGCAGTTGGGAATAGAGGCTAATATTAGCCTCCAAGGCTTCAGCTCCTCTGCGATACTCGGACCCCAATAAAAAGCCTAATAGAATGAGCGGTCTATATTTCAAGCATAAATAAAGTGTCGCTGCAGCCACAACAGGTGCAATGTGCAGCGGATTAGCTGGAACTTCAGTGCCGACCTCAGCTGCAGCCGCCAGCGCGATCGAGACCGCTCCACTAAATGCAGAATTCGATATGAACCCAATAGCCACCGCAAGAGTCACTTTGCTAGCAAGGAGCCAAACACGCGCCGAGGAGATCGAACAGTTGGAGCTTGATCCGCTGCAGTATGGCCAAACATGGATATCGTCAAGCGAAGCAACGGAGATGAACCCCAGCGAGGAGACCGCTTCGTTTCAGGCCACTTCAATCTTTTATGAGTACAATCGTCCCCTTTGAGACATGGACCGATGAACTCATATGTATACGTAGATGGAAAACCTATAGATCTAATAGTGGATTGAACAGATCTCGCGTAGGTGTGGAGTAGCGATTATATATAGGAAGTGAACCAGTACACTCTCCAGTAACGATCTTCTAGAATATATTTAATTAATCTATCTTTTTAAATTTAAATAATTAAAAAGGTTTTCTAATGCGGCTATATATATATAAAATTTATTAAACTAAAGTTAATTTATTTTATTTTATATAAAAATTAATTAAAACTTATTTATTTATAATATACTTTTTAGTTTTAAAACTATTTAAAGCTTTAAAGCTAACTAAAAATAAAATAAATAAATAAAATAAATAATAAATATAAAAATCATAAGGAATAATATATTTATATTTTTATAAGCTTTTTTTTATTATAAAAACTTTATATTTATATTTTTATATTTTTTATATATAAAAAAAACTATTATTATTAATATAATTAACGCTTTAAAAAAATATTTTTAAAAGCCTTTATATAAATATTTGTTTATTTTAAACTATAGTTATTTTTTATATTTATAATAAACTATATAGTTTGTTTTTTAGCTAAATAACTTTTTTTTTTTTTTTTTTTTTTTTTTTAGCTTTTATATATATGTTTTTTATAAATAATTAAAATAATCTTATTACTAGCTATAAAATATTAATTAATTTAAATATAATTATAATAAAAAATATTAAAAAGCTTTTTATTATATAAGTTATTTTTTTTTTAATATTTTTAATATTATTTTACTGTTTATTTTAATTTTAAAAGTAATAAATTAATAATTTAAATAAGCTAATTATAAATAATATTATTATTATTATTATTATATTAGCCCCTGCTGCCCCCGGCTTACCCCCGGGTACTTTATAAGTATTTTTTTAGCTATATAAAATTATTATTAATTATAAAAACAGCTTGTAGCTTGCTACCGCTACTGCTGCTGCTTTTTCTACCTTTGTTATTACTACTGCTAATACTGCCGAAAACGCCGCTGCTGCTTATTATATTTTTTAAGTTTTAATAAATATTTTAGTTATTACTGCTAGCTCGCCCGTTTTGTTTAGCTTAGTTAGCTTCTCCGGCTCTGCTCCTGCTACCCTTTAACGCGCGCGCTAAAGCTTTTAAATCTACGTTTAAAGCGCTCGCTATATAATCTTTTACGCTAGCTATTTATTATTAGCTTTTATAAATAGCTTTTTTAAAGCTTATTATAAAAAACTAATAAATAATATTTAATATTATAAATATACTTCTAGGTATTTTTATTAGCTTTTATAAATACTTTTTATATTTTTTTAATTTATTTATTTTATATTAATTTATTTGTTTAAAAATCCACATATTATTTTTATAATAATATGTTTAATTATTATTTTTAAAAATAGCGCTGTTAAAAATATTAATATATTTTTTTTTATTTATTTAAACTTTTTTTAAAAAATTATTATTTAATAGCTAATAAAAAATATTATATTTATACTTGGCTTATTAAATACTTTTTAAAATCCTGCCCGTTAAATTTTTTAGCGCTGTTATTACTCCTACGCTTACTGCCGCGCTTGCGCCTATACTTGTACTAGCTTCTGCCCCCGCGCTTATATTTATACTTACTGCTGCCGCCGCTCCTAGTACTACCCTTACTACTTTTAACGTTTACTGTTATTTTTACGAAATAATTATAAGTTTATTAAATTTAATATAGTTTTTTTTTTTTTTTTTAAGTTTAGCTTTGTTAAAGCTTTAGCTTATAATTTTTAAAATTATTTTATATTAGTTTAAAAAAAGTTTTTTAGCTTAATAATAGTTATATTTTTTTATTTTTATATAATTTATTATATATTAAATAATATATATTTTATAAATTAATTAACGTATAAAAATATTTATATTAAGCTTTTAATAAGTTTTTAATAAGCTTATTTATTAATATTTAATTAATAAATAAATAAATAACTTTAAAAAAACTTTTATAATATTTTTACTTTATTTATATATTTTATATATTTATATAGCGCAGCTAAATATTAATCTTTTTATTCTTTTTAATTATTAAATAAATTGTTTAAATATTATTTAAATAAATTATCTATTTTTAGCTAAGCTTTAAAATAATATTTTTAAAAAGCTTTTTTAAAACTATTATTTTTACATTAGTTAAGCTTAAAATATTAATTTTAATTTTAATAATAAATATAAAAATAATATTTTATTTAATAATTTTTTAAAAAATTATACTTTTAAATAAAAATATAATATATTTATAAAATAATTTTTTTATTTTTTTATTATTATTAAACAAAATATTTTTAATTATTAATAACGTTTATATGTTTTATTTAGCTTATTTATAAATAATTTTTAAAAACCTAGTATAATAAAAATATTTAATTATTTAATTAGCTATAGCTAAATATTTTTAGCTAAAATTAATAAAATATTTTAATAATTAAATTATTATAAAAGTTATGTTTAGCTTTATTATAATTATAGTATATAAAATTAATCCTATACGCTTTTAAAATATTTTTATTTAAACTTTAAAAACTTTTTTAAAATATTTTATTAGTTTTTTAAAAAATAAAAAAATAATTAAAATTTAGCTGTTATCCGTTAAATTATAGTAAAATATAATTTTTTTAATATATTAATTATATACTAAAAATATTTTTTGCGTTTTTTTATTTTTTATTATTTTAATCCTTAAAAACTAATATATATTATTTTATTTTTTAATTTTATATATTTTTTTAATTTTATTAATTATTTTTTAAGCTTATTTTTTATAATTATAATAATATAATATTAAAAAGTTATTTATATAAAATATTATATATATTTAATAATTTTTTAAATAAAATAAATAAAACTTTTTTAATAAAATAATTAAATAAAAAAACTTAAAAATAAACGTAAATTTTTTATACTATAGCAAAAAAAAATTTTAAAGCTTATATAATATTTTATTAAATAATATTATTTTATTTTTTTGCTTAAAATTATTTAGCAACTTATAAGCTATAAACTTTTTGTTTTTTTTAAAAATATTTAAAAAAACTAAAATTATATTAAACTATTTTATTTTTAAATTAAACTATATAGCTATAGTTATTATAATTTTAAATATTTTTATTATAAATATTATAATATAAATTAATTAAAATATATTTTTATATTAAAAATTTTTTTAAACTATTAAATATATTTTATAAACCTTTAAATAATTTTTTTTATTAAACTTATATATAAATATTTATTTTAAAAATAATAAATTATATTTTATTTTATAGTATAGTATAATCGTTATTATTTTAAGTTTTTAAAAGTTAGTGATTTTTTTAGCTATATTTTTTTTAAAATAATTTTTTAAAAAATATTTAGCTAAATCCTTTTATATTTTAAAAAGTAGCTTAAAAAAATCGTTTTAGTATATTCGGGGCTAAAAAACAGCCCTAAAATATTCTGTTTTATATTAATTTATTACTGTTATAAACATTATATATAAAATTTTATACTTTTAGTTGCTTTAATAAATCGTTTTTAGCTAATTAAACAAAAAAGTTTTTAAAAAATTTAATTAAATATAATTATTTAAAAAGTTTATTTTATATTTTTTATAAATCTATTTAATAAAAATAGTAAATATTATAATATTTTTTTAACTTTTATTTATTTTTAAGTTTTTAAAAAGCTTTTTTTTAATTTTTTAATTTATTTTTATTATTATTAAATAAATTTTATAGTTATATTTTTATTAAACTAGCTGCCCGCTTATTATTATTATATTTTTAGCTAGGTTTTTTTTTTTAATAAATTAATAATTACTTTTTTTTTTAATAAATATACTTTTTAAAAAGATTATAAAACTTTATTTTATAGTTTAACTAATTTTAATAATTTTTTTATTTAACTAAAATTTTTATTATAAGCTTTAGCTAATTTAAATTATTCCTTTATTTTAACAAGTTATTTTACCGGGTTAAATATTTATTAAAAAATTATAAATCCTTGCGGTTAATTTTTAAAAACTTTTAAACTTTTTTTACCCTGTTTTTTAAACATTTTTACTTTTAACTTATACTTTTTTAATTAACTTTTAAATAATAAGTTATAAAATTAAAAATTACCCCTGGACTTGCTAAAGGTATTAACGCTCGGCTTATTTTATTTTAATAGTTTTTTATCCTATATATTTATTATTTTAAAAAGGTTTTTAAGGACTAGTTTAACGCTAATATTATTTATTAAAGCTGTATTAATTTTAATAATATATTTTTTTTAATTTTTTTAATAAAAAATTTTTTTATTAAAGCGTACGTTATATATAATAATTACTTTATTTAGTTAAAAAATTTATATATAATATAAATTAAAAGTTTAATAACTAATTAAATAGCTTATATAAGCTTGTTAATTTATTTTATATACTTGTTTATACCTATTAATTAACTTATTTTTTTTTATTAGGTATACTTTATATTTAAATATTTAAATTAAACTTTAGTTAAATTATAAGTTAATTTTCTGGCTAACTATAAACTTAAGTAAATATTATTTAAAATATTATTTAAACTAAGTTAAAAATATTTTATTAAAAGTATATAAATTATAAGCTTTAAATAAGTTTTAATTATATAGTTATATAGCTATATAAACTACTTTTAGCTAAAGCTTTTTAAATAGTTTAGTATTTTTTAATATTTTAATAGCTTTATTAATTATTTTTTAACCTGCTTGTTTTTTTTTACTTATTAGCTTTTTTATATAAATTAAAAAAAACTTTAAATTAATCCCCTCTTTTTTTATTTATTTTTAAAAGTTTATAAATCTTTTTTTAAAAATTATTATATGTTTTTTATTGCTTTAAAACTTATAAATAAAAAGCTTATAGTAATGTTTTATTTAGCGCTTAAACTTATAAAAAGTCTTAAAAATTTAAAGTTTTATTTTTTAAATTAAAATAAATATATAAATTATTTTATTATATTTGTTTTTAATTATAAATATTTAAAAGCTTTTATTATATTTTTATAAGTAGTTAAATAAATTCTAGTTAGCTTTTTAAAAAAGTTATACAGCGCGTTTTTTTAAAACTTTTTAAAATATAACTTATAAAGCGTATGTTTTAACGCAGCTTTTATACTTTATTTTTTTTATTTTTTTAATTTTAACGTTTTTTATATATTTTATTAATATTTTAAAAGTTTTTAGGCTTAAATAACTAAATTTTATATATTAAACTTTTTTAATATTTTTATAAAGCTTTAATTAATTTATAAAAAGCCTTTATAAGCGCTTTTTATATATTAATATAATTAGCTTTATAGTATTTAATAAAATCTTTCGAGGTATTTTATTAATAGTAATTATTAAAAAACTATTTAAATAAAATATAATAAAGCTATATTTAAAAAAAACTAAATTATATTTTTTAATTAATTTTTTTATAAAAACATTTGTTTATAAGCTTTTATATTTAAAAAAATAGTTTAAACTGTAATACTAGATTTTTTTATTTTTAAAACAAGCTTTTAAAATAATATTTATATAAAACTTTTTTATTAGTATAATATTTTTTAAAATTAAGTTATTTTTATTTTTATTTTAAATATTTATTAATATATTATAAATAATTTTTTTTCTTTTATTTATAATAAAAAAGCTTGTTATACTTGTTTTTATATTATTTTTATTAATAAAAAGAATAAATAAGCTTTTTTTTAATAAATTTTTATTATTAATAAAATATAAAGCTTTATAGTTATTTAATATAATATTTTTTAAAAGCAGGTAAAAGCTATATTTAAAAATAATATATATTTTTAATACTATATTAAACTATTATAAAAAAAATTAATTAATAATTATATAAGCTAAATTAAAATTAAGCTATTTATTTATACCTGTTTTTTTATTAGTTTATTTTTAATAAGTATAGCTTTTTTTAATAGCTTATTTTAATTTTTTAATTAGTTTATATAAGTTTAACTAGCATATATAACTTTAACTAACTTTAATATTTTTAATTAGTTCTGCTAAAAAAGTTTTAATAAATTTATTGTTAAATTTTATTATTATTTTTTATAAACGTTTATATTTATATAATAGCTACGTATAAATATTTTTAAAATTTAATAAATAAAAATATTAATATTTTTTATACTAATATAAGCTTTTTTTATTAAATAATTTATTATAAGTTTTACTTTGTTTTTATAATTAGTTTAAAAATTTTCTTTTTAAAAAAGTAAAAATTTTTTTTTTATTATATTTATTTTTAAAAAGCTTTTTATAAACTAACGCGGAAAAAACCTTCCTGTACTACTTAAAAGTTATTATAAATTTACTTAGCTGTTTATTTATAATTAAACTCATAAACTATTAACAAGCCTAGTTTAAAGCTATTTTTATTTTAATTATTTTTAAAAAGCTTTTTATTATAATTACTTTTTTAACTTTTATAAAATTTAACATTTAAGCTTTTAAAAATACCTTATACTAGCTCGTATACTAGGTTTTTAGCTTAACACCCCCGCTAATAGCTTTTTTAAACGCTTTTTTATACTTTTAAAAAACTATAAACTCCGTAACAAACTAAATAAAAGCTAAATAACCCTTTATTACTTTTACTATAGCTTATAAATTAATTGTCTTGTTTATAATAAGCTTTATAATAATAAATATTATAATTTTTTAATTAACTATATTATTAACCTAGTTAAATATTACCGTATACTTATTAAACTAGGCTAATTAAGCTAAAAAAATAAAAAAAAAAGTTTAAATTTATTTATTTAGCTTTAATTTAATTTTTTTATTTATAATAATAGCAAGCAACTTATTTACTTTAATTTTTTTATTAATTATAACTTTTATTATAGCACTTTTTAAAAAAGCTACTAAAATATAGCTAAATATATAGCTTATATTAAAAGCTTTTAAATTAATTAGCTCCTATACGCTTTAAACAAATACGTAAAACTTTAATTAATTAATCCAACTAAAATAATTATATTAAATACAGAACACCGCGTCCTTAATAATTTTATTGTTTAGGTTAATAAAAAATATATTAATTAAAATAACTTTATTAAAATAATCGCTTAATAATCTTAAATAAATATTTAAAATAAAAAATAAAATTAATAAAATACTTTTTAATTAATCGCTTTAAAAATTTTAAAGCACTAGTTCTTATTATAAACTAAGCTTATAACTTTTATATAAATATAAAATAACAATTATATATAAAAAGTAAACTAGTATATTTTTTAATAATAATTTCCTAAAGTATATTTAATTAATCTATTTTTTTAAATTTAAATAACTAAAAAGGTTCTCCAGTACAGCTATATATATATAGGATTTACTGGACTAGAGTTAATCCGCTCCATTTTATGTAGGGATTAGTTGAGACCCACTTATCCGTGACAATAGAAAATCTGCAACTTGCAGACAATCAGAAAGATGGATCGATGGCCACGTAGCCTTGCAACAACTCATTTCATAGGTCGTCTCATTATGATTTTGAGCAGGGCTATTACCCTCCCCACAAAGCCCAGCGAGTATAGAGACGCGCATTGCGCTTTAAGCACAAAGCACGCGCCTTCCAATGCGAGGAATCTCACCTGACTCGTGGGAAGTCGGGAGTTAGGCGGTTGTGAAGCATGTCGGTGAGGTTCCCGCCGTGTCGATCGTGGTGTTAATAATCGCCCGTCTATACTGCCGACTTACTCGCCAGGGCGTGCGAAGAAAGTCATTTGATGCTTTTAGCATCGTTTTTGTTGGGCTTATGTCTGACTATGTTCCGGGGGCCTACCTTGTTCGCTTCGCTCTTATGGTCACCCAGGACTTACTATTATCGTTCTGCAAGACTATGTACGCGGAGATCTTACTATAAAAAAGGAGGTATGAAGTATTAACAGCAGGGAATGCTGTTTGTCCACTAAAAGTTTGGATAGTCATGTACCTACAACGAATAATTAATGGTTAGTTCACGCTAGCATGGTTTTCCTGGGGCTCTACTCTTACGCCTTGAAGTACTTCCCTATCGATGGGTTTCAGAAAATGCGTTTACTGTGTTGGCTAGGCCGAGTTTTCGGTGTGAATTTCGAAAGGAATTATGCAGCGTTCTTTAGAACAGGATTGTTGGTGACATTGAGGTTAGCAAGCTTACCGAGGATGGCGTGGACCGCACTCCTGCTATAACAGAATAAGTGTTGAAAAAGCGATGGCACGCTAGCATTGATATCTTCGAAGCCTTTTTGCTTGTCGGATACTACGGGCCTGTTTGTGGTTTGGAAATCCAGGGCGAAAGCAGATAATACATAGCAAGCGGCAAAGTCAGCTCGCGAATCGCAAATAGAGTCATTGGCAGAATCGCTATACTTAGAGGGCGTTTTGGTTTGACGAAGCGCTTGCTACTAAGCTTCATTTCCCAAATTAGTTAGCACGTCAACGATACTTAATTATTCTTCTGCTCCTTGCCTCATAACTCGTGTCGCCGTTGTCTTGTGATGTGGCCCAACTCAGCAATGGCGCCTGGACAGTGGAGGTCTGGTTTTGGTGTTAGCCAATAATACGGGCCATTCATATTCGGTGTGTTTTAAATGAGTTAGAATGATGAGGCTTGAAAAGGAGGGGAGTCTGGTTTTGGACTCCTCCAATCACTATACAAAGGTAAACGTGGATGTGGCTGTGGCTATGCTTCGTCTGGGCATGTATTGAAAGACGTTCTGGATTTGGTATTATCCAGTCATAGGTCGCATCGGGAGCAGTCACTATGCATAAGAGCTGCGTTCTGGTTCTGGTACGGCCCAATCATGTCACCACAAAGCTATGCAGGTGTGGGTAGTAGCTGACCTGCAAGGAGGACAATTTCAGCATTCTCGATGGCTCAAATGGATGTCACAATCCTCGCTCTTCTTTCTCTCTTCTAATTCCTCTACCATCATCTCAGTAACTCTAATCATGGCGTCTGACGATTGGGAGCGGCACGGGGCGACTATCGAGAGCTTATTGTGGCTTGAAAACATGCCGCTTAATCAAGTTGTGTCCTATATGCGGAAGACGCACGAACTTCACAAATCGTAAGCATAGCATTGTCGTACACTCACGTTGCTATACTAATTGAAGAACAGGAAAAGCTGGTACGAGAAATAACTTCATGATCGAGGTCTGAGGACGAATATGTCTAAAGAAGATTGGAAGTTTGTCATTCGTCAGATCAATGAAAGAAAAGGGAAACAATCTGAGGTTCTCTGGCTTGGAGCTCCCCTCTCCGACAAACAGGTACAGAGGGGAACACAGAGATACAAGGCTCTTCCTCGCTTAGGAAACAGACGTGAGTCTGAAGGAAGTGTACATTCTGGTCTTACGCTGACCACCGTGGCGAGTATCGTTCGTGTCCGGACCCCTCCCGTTATTGAACTAGACGTTTCATGGCCAAGCACTCTTCCGTGGTTTTCGTTCAAAAACAGAGTGTTTCCCAGTAAGTCTTCAAGTCCTTAGTTCATCGAGTATAATACCTACTAACCCGTCACAAGCACTTCGCAACACCTCTGGTATTTTGAGGACCTTCTTCGATATTCCTATCCAATACGACGAAATCGATACAGTAAACTCACTATATATGGCATGGAAAATTTCTCTAAAGCTTCGCCAGGCAATCAATGATCTCAGCAACACAATTCCAGATGATCTCATAGACAGGCAACGAAAAGCTTCAGCTCTAGTGCGGAACAGCTTTGCCCCATGCTTAGTAACAATTCTTTGAAGTCAACATTTAATTATCAGAAGGATCAGGCCAGCAAGCATGATTGGAGGGCATATTGGCCCCAGCTGCGGGCCTAGCCTGCTCGGGTCTGTATATAACGGCGACACGTGGGCGACTAGCGGTAAAGAAAAACCTCGGCTTCATGTCGTCAAATTGATAAGTATTTTCAGAAAGCCACATCGATTTCTGCTCGCGGGGTTGTTGTAGAGTAATGTTTTTTACGTGCGAGTATTCGAGCCACCTATAATATATCTTTGATTCATCGTTTTAAATACATTACTGGAAAAATGATCGGGGACATTGCTGGAATGAAGTTATCGGGGATCCGTTCCACCTATTAAACAAAGACTCAGCGCTAGCCGAGGAACCAGTGGCTACGAGATCAAAGGGATGTGTTATAAAACCACTCTGGAAATTAGTTGTATACAGCGTGTAGTTAGTTCCCGCCAGTGCTTCACCTTTAGTCATTGTTACATTGCTCGGTTCGAATACGGGAACAGCGGCGGAGGTAGGAATGTAGCCTCTGAATGTCACTTCGTCGTATCGATCCGCATTGAGAACCTGTAAATGTTTAATTAGTTGGACCATAAGCAAGGCAGTTAAGGGGAGAGCGTGGTGCCCTTACAGCAACTGTCGCTTGGATCGCGTCTCGAGCTGCCCCACTAAGACATGTCCTGCTCGGCAAAACCATGATATCGTCAAGGAACGGGAACCCATCGCCGCCGTTGCTATTGACCACCGTGGAACCGTTAGCATAAACGTAGTCGACTGTGAAAGACGAGATGCCCAAGTCGGCGGGAAAAGAAGCTTTGATGGGGTAAAGCTTGAAGCTTGGGGAGGTCGCGTATTGGCCGAATATCGTGAGTCCTCCTGAGTCAGAGGTCTCGAATGAGAGACAGGGAGTGGCATCGGAACAGGGTCCGAACCTGGGCATAATGTTAATAATAACCTGGTCTGGAGCTTCATCATCGGTATCCAGGATCTGGCATAAGAGTTAGTAATAGAACTCACACAAAGCGTATATAAATTGCTAACCCTCAACGAGCCAGTAAAGCTTATGTTGCTACCAACAATGTCAGTCTGTAACCAACTCGGCTTCAGGGGGATTGGCTCGATGACGTCTGTGAGCGTGACGGTGCTAGGCACAGTATTTAACATGCGCTCCAGGATAGAAGTACAGCTTGAGAAATAGTCGTTACTAGATGAGGCAAGCTTTGAAATCAAGTTTCCGCCGTCGGCTGTAAAGACACGATAGTCGGACCGCGTAGTTTCATTCACGCCATACGCTAAGGCGTCCTGCGTTACATTGTTGACGAAATTGACTGCACTACGCTCGAGTCAGCATCAAACCTGCCGGTGAATGGTGCAACAGAAAATGAAAATGAACGCAACGTACATGCTATTGTCGAATGTAGTAGTCGTATTGTCAAATGGTGTAAGATCATTGCCACTACTAGGCTAGAGTTTTCAGGCAGTTGGCATGGCTCCGACATTTACAACAGGGCAATGCTGCGTACCTTGGAAACAATCGTAGGGAAGTCGTTCGCATGAACGCCGCCAATACTATGACCACACGCCACCATGGCGATCATGTCGGTGACATTGAAGCCTGCGTTGGCGAATATAGCTTCGTGAGTGGACAAGTCATGTTGGGGCTCTGGTACCCCTGACGGTCCAGCTTCAGTCGCATCTACACGACCAGCCCGGAAGGGGATGAGCACGTTTCCACTACTGCACGTCCCTACGGACAAGACTGCTCCTAACGCAACGAGATCCGACATAGAAGCCCTGGTATTTTGGAAGCCTTGGAGAGAATTGAGTGTCTCCGGGAAAGCACTACCTGGGTTTTCCGCACGATCCAACTCAAAGAAAATTGATGCATCAAGGCCGCCAGTTCCGGCTGTGACATTGTGCGTCGCCATATCGTGGTATGCTGTACGAAGCCATTCTGCCCCGAATATGCGACCGAAAGAAGGCGATCCGAAGCCATCACAGCCTCCCACGGCGAGCACGGGCGAAGTTATGACATATCCATTCTGTTCGTAAAGGTAAGACTCCAGCTGATCGATATGGACATCTGGCCAAACGTATGCAAATGCGATCTGCAGAAGATAAGCAGCAGCTAGAAAGCTAGAGATTAGCGCGTGATGAAGCATTATCGGAATTCAGCTGTGAGGATAGATCCGTGCCGTTCTTGAATATCCTTGCCATTTTCGGGAACATCATAACTGAATGAGGCGCTTGGAGGTTATATATCTTATGAGAAACTCAGTAGATTTCCAGCGAACCATCACCCATGTTTTTATGATTGATAATTAACAGTCTGCCACCTTCCTATTTAAGGCCCGTTGGTTTACGCGAAATTCGGCATTAGTACTTCTCGGACATTTTTTATAAGAACTAGACAGGGATATGTAACCAATTAAATAAGAATGTTTAGATATATTTTTGTTGAAACCATGGGTTAATATGTATTGGTGCCGAAATGCGCGATAAATGGACACAGTATGAGATTGGCAATTCGCTCATACGAGCAACTTCAAGCAGCTGGGGCGCACGCTTCCTGGGAGGGCATTCATGAGTTGAGGTTCTCAGGGGCTGAGCAGCGTCTGTTCAACAGCCTTCATTCGTTTTCTCTTCATCTATTTTGAGTCGTGGGATAACAAGCCAAGACATATTATTTGGTCTCCCTAGACCTCTACAAACAGCCGCCATGCGCCTACTTAACGTGGATACCCTGCGGCTTGAATCGTTCTTAAACGAAAAGACGCGCCCGCCATACGCCATTTATTGTCTCACACGTGGCTCCCAGATGCCGAAGAGGTGGGGTTTGAGGACCTACTAAGATACCGTGAAGCAGTAGAAAAAGGTGAACCAGCTATAACCGACTCATTTACGTCTCGTGCGGGGTTCAAGAAGATCCGGATTACATCACGCTTGATTGCGAACACAATTACACAGCACTGGACGCAGCGGCAATCAGAGGGCATTTGAACATCATTAAGTATCTCCTCAACCGAATAAACGTGGTGGCTCCATCATTCCGGCAATTGAAAACAACAAAAGCATTGAAATTGGCGGTGGGCGAGGGGCATCTCGACATAGCAAGATTGTTGATTGAGACGGGAGCGGACATAAATGAGACGCCATTTATTTGGGGGGATCGTACGGCCCTTGAGCGCGCAGCAGAGAATGGCAGGCTCGACACGGTCCAATTGCTCTTGGAAAGGGGTGCTAGCCTCGAAAAAGACATGCGAATATTTTATGTCCGATCTGTTTTGCCCGCGACGCGGGAAGGCCATTATGCTGTTGCAGATCGTCTTAAGCAACACGGGCGATAGGGGAAAAGGGACCGGCGCCTTTGCGATCGTCTTAGTACTCTAGAAGATCGGTATGATAAATACACCGACATTTAGTACACCAAGCGCCCGTGGGATGATAAGGAATTCGAAATCCGGCCCCTCCCACTGGCAAGTTACAAGGACGATGACGGGGATAGCATGAGGTCATCTGGCGATGGATCTACCGACGAAGGCAATATTTCTGACGATGAAGTGAAGGGGACTGCAGATATTGTGCACCAGCGACACGAGACGAATAGCACACCTCCAACACGGCGGAACAGCATAGATCCAACGCCCACCGAACCGACCAATCTTGACTTCACCAATGAAGAAGCGGCAATATATGGTCTGGCTTCCCCCTCGACGTTGGAAAGCAATGGAGTCATCACAGAGCTTCAGCACATCTCCACGATGGGTAATGTGGTCCAACAAACTGCGCTACTGGACCCCCTAGAGGCCTGTTACGAAGTGCCAACTGTTGGCACCGGTCATCACATTGCAAACATCAGCATGGCGGACGAATATGCAACAGACCAGATGGAGATATGGAGACCAACACTCGATTTGAGAGAGGAAGTGGCTGATTATGATATGCTGGACATGGATGTCGTGTACGGGCAAGATATGTCCCTCATGGATTTGGATACCGAGTGGGAAGGGCCATTCACAAACTGGGAAGGGTAATTCACCAACGATGTGAACATTGACATTTCTATTGAGGAATTGTCTTTTGATTTCCCGGGCACGGCGTTGAGAATTCTCTTCTCATACCAAAACTCAATAGAAGATTATCATGGTTACTTTTCCCGTGGACCATTTACTGTCAAAAGCTTGACATCTAGCCATAGTGAATTAGCCTAGGTGACTTTTCACGGATTCTGAGCCGTAGCCAAGGAAGTAAGCTGGCCTATACGCGTCTCGGGGTAGACTTAATAACCACATGTATAAATGGGGATCTTCTTGATCGATAAGATAGAACGTAATATAACTCAAGTAAAACTCGCCGTGATAGCTAAAAGTGAGAGCAAGTGACAGGAAGGTAGGTTGTATGAATCGAAGTGATCCCTCTCTTCAGACTTTAGCCCTTAAAACTCCCGTATTCGTCTAAGCCCCCTCATTTTCACCCTTACTAGTCAAATTTGCCCTCACATGCCACTCGCACTGCTTCAATAAGCGATGAAATCGGGCAGAAAAATAGGCCATAATTATAGAACTTGTGACGAGGATACAGAATCAAGTTTAAATTATAGTCAAATTGAATTAATCGTATCTATTAAGTTATTATGTGACGGCCAGCACCACCCAGTATCACGACGGTCCTCGCTTCTAGATAGGACTTTATCAGAGATATCGGCGTTAACAACCTATCCCCCCCTTTTTGGTCGAGTATTGTCAAGTTAATAGGTGTTGTGTATATTAGAATAGTTTGACTCTTTGATTACGCCCAGTGTGGCATAATACTCAACTAATATCAAGCCCAGTAGTATGCCAACAGACTTAGGTTTTAATTTTACTATAATAAATTCAGACTCGATGAGAAACGGTCATAAATTACCAACTGTAGCTAGCAAACCAATTTGTTTTAATTACCATACGCTAGATCGCGACATCCGAACCCCTCACAAATAGATGGGGAGTTCGAAGAGAATATGAAGATGAGGTCTTCATCCTCATCTGTAGAATTTGTCGAAAGATCCTCGTCTTCGTTTTCTCGTCTTCGAGACGTATCTCTTACCGCTCCCACGTATCGACGGCCAATGAGCGGCTTGCCATCGTCACTTTCGCCGATTCCAACACCGGTAACTAGGAGCGCGAGTGTATCAGAGACGAGGTTCCGATGCAGCAGGAGACAACTGCCAGGATCTGAAAGCGCAGCTTCAACTTTGACAGTGACAGATACGTCTCTGCTATGGGGCTGAACTATTCGCTCGCTGCGACCCTCCATGTAGACTGGCCGAGCATTCCACACCCCAACAACTGATCCATCATTGTGAACGGTAAGGCTTGAGTAAAGACACCACGTCTTATGAAGCGGTGCGTATGGACATAAAAAAATCAATGTAAGATCACAATCAAAAAGTAACGAACTGTAGTATTTAATCCTACTTGAAGTGCGGTAGCACAGCCAGCCATCCTTGCGACTGTGGTGGCTGTGGTGGCTGTGGTGGCTGTGGTGGCTGTGGTGGCTGAGTTAGGTAGATGGATTAGATAAAGCTCTCTGGATCAAAACTTCGGCGCACTTCTGCATTCTGAAGCAGTTGGATTCTCTCGTTTACCTTTACCTAGGTATTGCAACATATCCGGCAGGACTATAAATTGCAATCGAGGTATCGTAACGGAGAGCAAGTTGCACAGTGCCATTGCTATTGAGCCACTAATTTGATTCTGCGCTCAGACCTATGGTGATAGCCAGAATCCGTGATCCCCTCCCGTGGCGTAGTATATAGGACATGGATTACGTGGGTTCGAGGGGGGACCCGGGCCGTTCCTTATTCGGTTCCTGGTCCTATAGTCCTACCCGGTCTCCGGAATCGAGTCCGGCATCATCCAGCAAGCACACCGCTTTGCTTATGGGCATGTCCCTGATTGGTCATACAAACGTGCCGGAGGCTTTCAATGTCTCTCCTTGAAAGTGAGCAATTAATGAATGGTTATAGCTCATTGAGGCTCTCTTCCCCACAGCTGCAAGGTATGGTATCTAAGCTCTCCCTTGACTAGGTACTCCATCGATGCTGCAAGAAGGCGGGTTCAAAGAGGCAGTTGATCTGCAGCCCGATAACAAACACCAACGGTAATCCCGAACCATGCCCGGCTATCACCAACGCCTCTGATGACAGCGGTGAATTGCACGTCATTGATAACGTCGCAATTCTGTAGATGCTTAGCCATATCAGGCAGGCCAAGCAGACGATACGAACACTCGGCACGGGAGCTCGCAGCAATTGGGCGCCACTAGCATGCAGCTATCTAGCCAGGACCACGACGACTATGATCAGTCAACAAGTGCCCAGGCCACGCCATGCGGGGACGTTGCATGAGTGGAGGTATGATCCGGATGCGAACATGTAGGTAGGTATATAAAGGTGCGGTAAGACACACGATGATGCACCCAGCATTCCTTTGCTCTCACGCGAGCTTGAAACACTTGGTTTGCTCCCCGCTCTCGAGAGTCCGGGTCTTGTTATCTTCCATCCGTGCAGATAAATACGTCAATCACGATGCAGCTCGTTGCGCCAGCAGTTCTGCTGCTGAGCGCGTCCTTGGCATCTGCAAGCTTCCTCCCACCGCACGTGGAGGAGCTTCTCAAGAAGCAAGTACCCGCTGAGCCCACGGGAGTCAAGACGATCAAGTCACCGGGAGGCGCCCAGATCCGCTACAAGGAGCCAGGGAAGAGTGGCGTGTGTGAGACAACGCCCGGTGTCAACTCATACTCGGGTTATGTAGATCTTGATGAGAACACTCACATGTTCTTCTGGTTTTTCGAGTCCAGGAACAACCCAAACGAGTCACCGATTACTCTATGGCTCAATGGAGGCCCAGGCTCGGACTCGATGATTGGCCTTTTCGAAGGTTGGTACTTTAATCTGCATGTCCAATACGTCTCACTGACTGTTTTACAGAACTTGGCCCATGCAGCGTGGCAGCCAATGAGAGCACGTCAATCTTGAACCCCTACGCTTGGAATGAAGTTAGCAACATGCTATTTCTCTCTCAGCCGATCGGCGTCGGCTTCTCATACGAGACTGAAGTCGTCGGTGTCGTAAATCGGACTGGATTCCCTGTCAAATCCTCCCACCCCGACGGTCGCTACAGCGATGTCGACCCGTACAGGTTCGACACTACTCAGTTGGCTGCCGTTGGCACATGGGAGGTGCTACAGGCCTTGTTAGAAGAATTGCCTCGCTTGGACAACAAGGTCAAGTCGCGAAGCTTTAATCTGTGGACCGAATCATACGGCGGTCATTACGGACCGGCCTTCTACAAATACTTCTACGACCAGAACGAACTCATCAAGAAAGGATCTATCGAGGGTGTTGAGCTCAACATGCACACGCTAGGGATAATCAACGGCATCATCTCCGCAAGCATCCAGATGCCTTATTATCCCGAATTCGCAGCCCACAACACCTACGGTATCGCGGCCGTCAATGAGACCATCTACAACTACATGAAGATGAATTGGGAATTTCCTGGCGCGTGTAAAGACTCTATCAATGCTTGCATTGCAGGAGATCGCTCGACGCCGGATGGCCTGGCTGTCTGCTCGCAAGCTGCGGCCATGTGTAGAGGTCTAGTCGAAGGGCCGTATTAGTAAGTTCATACCAATGACGCTCATCCGGCTCAAAGCTGGCCTTGGTCTAATTTAGCCCTCGTGCATGAGCGATGTATACTAAATGTGATCACTTCAGTACCGTAAGCGGAAGAAACCCATACGACATCAGGTTAGTATCCCTATAATTTGTCAATCTCCGTTTCGACGTATAGCAGAAGTACCCCTGCGCATCTGTGCAGCCGAACCCCCCTAGACTCCAATCATGAACAGCAATTACGGACGGTACTGATTCCTGAGCATAGGGCTATGTATAACGCCGATATCCCACCTGAGCCGTGGGTCGACTACCTCAACACAGCTAAGATTCAGAATGCTATTGGAGTCGACATCAACTATACTTCTACGTATAGCTCCCAAGTCGGCTACGGGTTCGACTACACAGGGGACCACGTGTACCCCGAGTTGTTGGAGGATTTAGAAGCAGTCGTAGGCTACGGCGTCCGCGTCGCGCTGGTTTACGGTGACGCCGTGAGTATTACTCTTCTTCTTCTTCTGCGCCTACCACCTATCCATCTCGTCGTTTCTACGCAGTAAACAGCCCCTCCGCTACCCGCAAGTTAACACACACCAGGACTACATCTGCAACTGGTTCGGCGGCGAAGCCGTCTCGCTAGCCTTAAATTACACGCACAAGACCGAGTTTAGCGAGGCCGGCTACGCGCCATTCATGGTCGACGGGACCGAGTACGGCGAGAGCCGACAGTACGGGAACTTCAGCTTCACACGCATCTACGAGAGCGGGCACGAGATCCCGTACTACCAGCCCAAGGCCGCGCTAGAGTTCTTCAGGCGGATTTTAGGAAACCTGGTCGTTGCGGACGGCGCCACGAAGGTCACGCCCACGTTCGAGAGTAATGGGACCGCGAAGGCGACGCATACTGAGACGTATATTACGTGGTACACTGGGCGTCCTGAAGATCAGAAGTGAAGAAATTTTGAGATAGGTTAATTAGACCGAGAATTCTCAAGCTAATCGTGGAAGTTCTAAAAACTAATATTTGCATCCGTACCATGGGGTATTTGTTGTAATCGCCCTTTGAACCTAAGTGCTTGAGCCGACAGTTGAACACACGGTTGAAACGTCAAGGGTTCCTAAAGATCACTCACTAATAAGCCGGTGGAAACTTATTGAATGCAAAGAGGTTAAATAATAATACACAGAGAGGGCCTGAATAGAAAGTTAAAGTTCGAAAACAAAGCCGCCACTGCAGCCTGCCAGTATTACTAGCTAGTATTACAGACCTATACCTACGTTAGGCTTATAGATAGAATATTTCTCTTCCTTTATTACTCTCTCTCCTGGTCTCTCGTATACCACAGAGAGACCAAGTATGCCCATCCGACCTCAAAGCCCACCTTTTTCTTTTCGCCCCAACACCGATAGTTAATAGCATAGCCTAGCCCCTATTCCCATCTAATGATACAATGCTCTAAGCACAAAAGAAAAGGAGTAGAGAAAGGAATAACGGAATGCGCAAAAGGCACGTATACCGATACATAGTAATTGGTTAGTTAGATGGTTAGTGTAGAGGAAGCGAGAAAAGAAAAAGATTGGATGTGCAATCCAGAAAGATAGATAGATAGATATCCCTTGTTTTCGCCTTCGCCCAACTCCTCCCTCCCTTCCGGCCCGCAGAACGAAGTTCCGTCTGTTAGTCAATCTGCGAAACAAGTGTGTGTGTCTCTCTCTCGCCCTCCATCCCTCCCTCATGGATAGCTACTCAGTATGTTTAAATAAGTAGACATGTTCCCCTCTCGCGTGTTGCTGTGAGGTATTTCAATCTCTTACTTTCTTTCTTACATACTTAGGTAGTAAGGCCCCGCGGACTCCCTCCCTCCCAGCCTCCCTAAGTACCTGGGCCTTGATTGACCCCGTATGACCCCTACCTATAATCCCCACTCTCCCACCGACGACGACGCCGAAGCAGCGCGCGCGCGCGGTTTTATATAAAGAGCAAGAAGAAGAATGCATGCATGCAAGCAGACTGACTGAGTGACTGAGTGACTGAGTGACTGAGTCGCTGGATCAGGCATCGGGCAGCGAGAAGTCCCTCATGAGCTCCTTCAGGAGCCCCGGGTTTACGGCGCCGCCCGAGGCCTTGAGCGCGGCCTCGCCGAGCCTCGCCGCCTTCTCGAGCGCCTCCTTCTCGCGGCGCGCCTTCGTCTTGCTCGACCCGCTCGGCGCCACCCCCGTCATCAGCACGTTCTTGTCGCTGGGCGTGAAGTTGACGAAGTCCAGGTTGAACCCCCCCATTCCTCCCCCCCCTCCTCCTCCTCCTCCACCTCCACCACCGCTGGGAGTCGTGGCGAAGGTCGCGCTCGCGGACGGCCCTGTCGTCCGTGGCTCGTTGTTGCCCCCTCGCCGCGTGAACGACCGCTGCTTGCGCACCGCCAGCGACGAGCTGCGGTGCTGCCGCCGCTCCTGGTGGTGGTGGTTGCTCGCGTGGTGCGGGTTGTGGGGGTGGCCTCCGTGTTGGTGGGGTCCGTGTCCGTGGCTGTGTCGGTTGCTCATCGGCGACGGCGACTGCGACTCCTCGCGCAGATACCCCAGACTCATGCTGTGGTGGAGCTTGCGCGGCGACGTCTGCGCGCCGTGGTGTCTGGCGCCCGAGGACGGGGCCCGCGGCCGCGGCCGTCTGTCCGTGTGTCCGTGCCCTTTGTGACTGCCATGCTGCGGCGGGAAGGGATGCGTCTGCGTGCGATGGAGGTTGGGCGTGCCCTGTATGTGATAGTTTGACGACGGGGTCGAGGTGGCGAGCAGGTGTTCGTTGAGGCCGGAGTTCAGCACGCTCGCTTGCGGCGTGCGCGGTTGCGGCATGTGGATCATGAGCCCCGAGAGGAGGTCATTGTTGTACTCATACGACAGTTCGGCCTGCTGGCCGTGCATGGAGATATTATGCACTGCGTTGTCGTGGACGCCGTTGCCGTTCGTCGTGTGGTGGTGGTGCGCGAGCTCGGCGTGCGGTATCTCTGGCGTATCCCACCAGTTCGGGCTCGGCATGTTGCCGTTTCCATTGTCGGTTACGTACAACTCAGTCGGCGAGGCTGAAGACCATATGTTTGCATCCTCGGTGTATTTCACGTCGGTTAGCAGACCCTCTAGGGGCCATTCGGCCGAGCTCGTACTCCGATACGTCTTCTGCGGCTGGCGGAAGGAGCTTACGTTGGCGTGCGCTTGGTTGTGGAAAAACGTCTCGCCGTTGATCACAGGTGTGCTCATGGGCGTGTTGACGCCCTGGCGCCTAGCCGAGGGGATCACGGCCGGAGAACCCAACACTTCATCGCTGAACGGGTCTTCGAGATGTCCTGTAACAAACCCTGATGGGCTGACCTGAGGTTCATTGGGGATCCGACCTGTTAACGGTGGCGACAATGGCAGACCATCACAGCCTATAGGCTCATGTTTAATTGCTACCGTCGGGTCAGTGAGCTCATCGAAGTTTACGTCGAAAATATCAAGCCCAGATCTCGGATCGCTCAAGAATGCGTCCAAATCCGTCATGTCGACGGGCTGGAGTTGTTCTTGTCTGATGGCCCTTGGGCGGTGCACTGCACGCCGGACGGTGGCATAGACCGACTCGAGAAACCGACTGTGCTTCTGTGGGCGGAATGGTCTCGATGTAGCGAATGTCGGACTCGTAGGTGCTGTCGCATTCCCTCGAGGTGGCGATGATTGTAGTGATATGCCCTCGAGATGTAGTAACTCGGAGTCTGATATCGAACCGTTGTTCAGAACAGGCTCTCCCGTTAAAGTTGCAAGCAGCACCGAATCGGAAATGATTTGGTCTGCTGAGGAGGTCTGTGGCGCAACTGCGATAGGCTGACTCGTGGTCGTGGCCGGTGTCTCGACATGAGAGCCGTTCGGAGGCAAATCCAAAGGGCCAGAGGAGGAATTGGCCACCTCGTTATCAAGAGACTCAAGGAGGATAGAGGGGCTAGGCGGATCTTCGAAGACATCACCACCCAGTGCTGCGGCATCGCCAGCGTCAAAGGTCACAAATTGGTCAAAGAAATTCTCTGCCGGTATTGCCAACTCGTCATTGTCCGGCCAGAAGGGGAGCTGGTTTTGATCTTTGTCCACGGGAAAGCGTACCGCAGTGGAAGCCATCTTGTAGACGAAAGAGAAAAGTAAGCACAGCTGGAGGTATAAGGGGTTGAATGACAAACGGGTAGGAGAAGACCTCCCCCCCTAATAGTCGCAAGAGTATGGGGTAGCTGTTCGAAGAAGAGATCGAAAGGTAGGAAGTCGTGCTTGAATCTACTTTCATGCAAGTCAACAAAGTATGAAAAAGGCTGGCACAGCAACAGCGGAAATTAGAACATATGAGCCGTCCCGAGGCTGAAGGGATTAAGGATAAGTCATGACAGATGCCCGTGGCAACCAGACGAACAATTGGGAAATTGTCCGGAGGAATGTAGGCTGCGGCATCAAGTGAACCTGGGGTTTGCTAGAACCCATTCCTCCCCCCAGATCTTATAAAAGAAAGTCGTTTCAAGTACATGTCCTTCAGACGCCATGCGACCTTGCCTAGAATATCCCTCTGGGGGGTTTCGTGTACCATAGCTATGGGTTACTCGAGGAACAAAGAATAGTGATCAAAGAACGTAGACCAGCTCGTTGTTGACCCGAGTCGTTATAATGTAGACCCTCGCACAGATGGGCCTATGTGGGGTGTGATACGAGACAAAGAAATCCTGGAATGTAGAGCCGCCAACTGGGGGATGACCATATCATACACTGAATCACCTTCAACTCAGGTCTTGCTCACAGGGCCTTGCCTAATGAATGGTATGGCATCACCTATTATTAAGAGTGGAAAACCCTTGGAATACCATTTATTATGCGGCAATCTTCCTACGTCCTGTCAGCCTTGACTTGAGTTGCCCCTATCACGTATACGTTACCACGAGACCCCTTTTTCAATTGATGTGATGGACCTCGATCACACCCGCTGCGGCAATGATGGTCTCTCGCTGTCCATTTGTCTTTGTCTCATCTCACGATCGTAGTGTCTATAGTATCTTTACTAGACAAAGCGTGAATGTCACAGTAATCCCTTTTCCGGAAACAATAGAAAATGAAAAAGAGTCGCTTTGTATGTGAAAATTTTCAATTCAATGATGCATCGAGCTAGCTTCGTTGCATTATATGCATAGTGTTGGCAGGCGATCTAGCGGATGAGCAGTTTGAGTAATCATGGTCATGTAAATATGAGCCGATTGCCTCGTAGTGCCACCAGATGGCCTTCCCTTAAATGAAAGATGCGTGTGCTTCATCGAGTAGTAGCTCTACATCGTTCGGGTATCTTTTCCTCGTCATCTCATAGTCGTCACACTTGTCGTCCCCTCATGATCCAGCCCAAACAAAATATAAGATCCTCGACACGGGATCACCATGCCGAATGCTGCCAACGCCTTATGCATAATCTATCCGGGATGCTATTACCGGTGCTTCAGCTCGCCGGCTGAGATGCTGTATACTCAGTCGTAGCTTGTCCGTCCGTAACGCCTGCCCGTCTTACCCTGGGTATATGTAATATGGCTGACAAAGGAAAGTCATATAAAACAGTCGTGAAATTAAGCCGCAGTGGAAGGCGGTTTTGGTGATGTGGATGATTGAGATGCGGGTGCTGGACTCGCCCTTCGTCTCCGCCGCATTCGAGGCACGCTCTTCTTCATATTCTTACACGATTGGGCTGCTTCGGACGAGGAGCGATATCGCAGGAACCCGAATTTTCTAATCCCTGCTGGGGTGCCTGCATGGCGCAGAGCCAGATTATCGTTGAGCAGCGTCTCCTCGTCTGGTTCACTGAAGCCCTGGTCGATTTCCAGTTGCATGTGACTGGGGAGCAAATGAGAGTCAATTGGATCCTGTGCCTCTACATAACGTGCCGATGCGGGAAGTGTCGAAGACGTCGACGACGTTTTCGCTGGAGAAGGCGGTGTAGAGTGTTGTACATTGCACTGTACGCCGTTCTCGATCATATCCGTTACGAGACCCAACATGCGGAGGTTGGAAGCACTCCTGTGCAGGCGTGTTCCTGTACCGCGGCGTGACCGCTTGACATCATTTGGTTTGCATAGTAATCTTTCTTCTGATGGAGCCTCTGCGGCTACGCTGTCGCATTGGTATGGGCCGGCTGGTTGAAGCGGATCACATAGTGGCGGTAGCATCGAAGGGCACGGATCGCATTGCATCGAGAGCTCGGGGATGGGGTCCAGTGCGGGAGTGGGTTCCGACGGCTGCAGTTGCATCGGCATTTGCGTGGAATATACATTTGATCCTTCGTATAGGACTCCTCTCCCCTCTCCTATCTCCTCTGTTGATTCCTCGTCTCTCCCCGCTTGCTCCAGGAAGTGCCATCGCAGCGAATCCTGGAAAATGGGTTTTCTGTTGAGTCGGTGGACGAGCTTATCGAGATCTTGAGCCACGTTCCCGGCGCCGTGTAATAGGCTTCTGTCGTGGTCCAGTTCCGGCGGGGTCATGGGCAAGCTCGGACGCGGTGAGAGCGGCGGCTGCGCGGACGCATGGTGAATGCGGTAGAGAGGAGGATCGTCGGCGGACGTCATGCTCGAGTTGGTCTCCCGGCGGGCGGAGAACACCTCGAGCCCTCTCTTCTGAGCCCAAAATCGGTGGTGGCGTCGAGCAGGATAGCCGTAGACACCATACTATGTAGGTGGAGGTGAAGCGAGTCCCTAGCAGGCAGAAGTGTGCGTCGTTCAGGTTCGGGAATGAGTCGACGAGTCTCGACGGGAGGGAGCTGCTCCATGCTCGCCATGTCGGGGGTTGCTGGGGTTTAGTAGGTGGTTTTGGTTGTCTTGGTTGTCACCCAAGACCAGCAGCGAGGCTTGGCGATTTGTTAGCTCTGATTTGTAGCCCACCAAAACCTGCTATCCTGGGAAATGCTAGCAAATGCGCCACCAGTTTAGCTCGCACGCTAACGCAGATCCAACAGACGCACGACAGCGCAACAGCGTGGAACTTTGGCCCTTTCCTGCGGACCCGGGGCCCACTTACTATGTTATCACAGCGCGACGCTAGTGCACGTTCGACACATACCTAACCTACCTGGGCAGGGTCTATACGTGCCCATTCTTTAACAGGCTCTCTCCCGCCTTGCTGGACTGTTGCTGCGAGCTGCCCTAAATCCTACTGCACTGCATACAGTAGGCGACCATAGGCGGATTGGCCGCTGTGAACCAAGGTATTGAGCGGTATTTTCTGCACCCAAAGTGTCTGCGTGCTTGGGTGTGTGCATGTCTCTTTTATTTTGCTACGAATATCCCTCGAATGACGAATGATGATAGTCATGTGTAACACTCCGGACTAAGTACTGATGGGATGTTGTCGCACTCATTGGGTACCTACTCCGGGATACGTGCTCGCTACGATACGCACAGACTGTTGGTATTAGTGTGGTATGTGGCAGTGAGGCAGGCGTGAGGCAGTCAGAAGGGCGAAATGCCCGCAGCCTGCTATTGTACCGTACCGAACATGGTGATAGTTTGGTCCCTATCTACACTCCACTACAGAGTACTTAACCTCACCAGCTCTCCAGGCTGCGGTTTAGTGCCCTGGTGGACGCAGGACTGGTACCGATATGGTGGGCCATCAATATGGGCTAATTACTGTTTATAAGTACTTACCTAGCTTTCGATAACTCAGGGTGTTTCTGGGTCCGACAGGGGGCCTCCATTCCAGGAGGATGGTTTCTCGAAGTTAGTGCAGGCAGGCCGTGTGGGCCAGGAGGGTGGAACAAGACCCGTCTGACCGATCATGTGCAAGGCATACTAGGTACCTACGGCATCCCTACCTGCTGTCTGCGTATACTCGATCAGTCCCGTAGCGTAAGCACTGTCTCTCGCTGCCGCATCAACTCCCCCAATTTATCACAGTAGGTAGTACGACATAGTCACGGATGAATCGTAGACTCAGATCTAGGTACGGGTAGGAGCAAGCATGTGCCATGGTTTACTGCATGCCTACGACGCGATATCGTGTAGCTATAGTGCTTTCTTGAAAACACAGCGCATGGCAATGGTGCGACCAATAGTGAGCATACTTGTAAGAGCCAAGGGCGCAAACTCGACCGGCCCGGCGGTACCTGTATATACAATGATATGTAGCACTATGGCGCTCCAGTTTCAGGTTGTCGCGGTGTTCTTATTGGGATCTTCGACGCGGCAGAGCAAACCCCAAGGCTTGTGTGCGTTGAATAAGAAGGGGCTTGTTAGTATTAGGCAAGTACTGTCTAGTACGACATCTTTCTCCCTTTGATAGAATTCTGTAGTTATTACGAATGCTTCATAGGTCGACGGATGACTGGTGGCTTGGTGTAAGTGCCCCTCGATCTCCACAGGGGTGCGAAGGTACAGGCCTACGCGATCTACAGCACACACACGAGGACGGCGTCGATTAATGAAGGACGAGTTAAGGATTTGCCGGTTGATGGATGGATGGATGTGATACTCAAATACAGTATGTTTGCTGCATGCATGGTCCGAACGATGTGGCAGTTATTATCCGCCTGGATGGTCTGAAACTTGACATATTTCGGCACACGTGTATACCGTATGGCAAACCTGGCAGACCTTAAATTCCTTGGCAGTGGATAAGTTCCGCATGCTATTGTCACACTTGGCCACGAGAGCAATGTGGATCTTGCTATCATCCAAGTCAGACACGATATTATGTATCCCTTGGAATTCTATTACGTTGTCTGTATGGCAATAGACGAATCTAGACTTGAAACGAGTTGGTGATAGACAAAGTGCTCGTAAACCTGCGAATGGATCAGTGCGCGGTCGGAGCTGCCATAAGGTGCTTCTCATAGCGTAGTAACTAGTATAGTCCAATGTACTATTATGCCTTTCTCCCTATTGTACAGTGCATACCTAGATACCAAATACTGTACAGCAGACCGTGTAAACTATACTAACGTTAGCTTGGAGCGCTTGTCAAAACTGCAGCAGCTAGTTATTTGTCATGGCCCGAATTCCCGGGTCCAGCCCAGAGAAAAGAGCTATCACAAGTGACCACGATGCCTTGATCGAACAACGGGCCGACCAACCATTCGATCTCTTTGTGACCAGTCCTTGTCCGAAGCCTGGCGCTCTGTCTCAACTCTGACCAATGCGCCGGGACGGACCAAGATGACACTGGGGCCGAGTACCGTAACTGGCTGGTCTCGTCAATAATGCGCTTATAGTAATGCTAGGATCATGGGCCTATGTCACACATGGATACTGTACACTAGTTCGCGACAGGCATGCTTCGTAGTTAACAGTAATAATTAGCTACAAATGTTAGGGTAACATTCGACTATTCCAAGGGCTATCAAACCCGAGCAGGTGGCCCTCCGTAAACACCCATTAAACAGCTGATTGGCCCGAGCGTGCATCTCAGATGATCTGGCTTTCCGGCGCGTGGATATGGGGCATGACGAGTTAGCCATTTGGAAGAGGTATGAATACTGTATGTTTTATGCACATTTTACGGAGTAGTCGATACGCATACAGTCAGACTCCGGGTTCAGATTCAGGGATAAAATTTGCTCTGCATTGGCGGCTCTGTCCCCTGCGACAAACCCTGGCTTCAGCGGCTACGGCACACCCTGAAATGGAAACAGGTTGGCAAGCGAAGCCGATCTACAACATACATAGTAGTGGTAACGTCGTATCAGGATGAATTCCTACATGAATACGCGATCAGTTCGGAATACGCGATAAGTATTAATAGGAGCGTTTAATAACTACGGATCGTTGGGAAGATAACGGAACACTGTTCACAATTCTAAAATAGTTAGCTGACACGTCGTGTCAAAAATCGCAGACGTCCTGCGTGTCGTCGTATTTCTACACCACGTGTTAAGCAACATTATGCAACTAGAGACGGCGAAATGGAGCTGGAAACGCACTGTGGAAGTTCGAATTCCACTAGCCACTCAAGAGTGTGCCTCAACTAGATATTTCCTTGCATACTTATGAAGATACGATGTGCTATCCGTAATTGGTAATTTCCGTGCGCTACCTAACAATGTCGGTCAGACTGTATTGCGTGAACGATATCGATGGGGAAGGAAGAATAGCTCCGATGGCCGAAAGAACCCTGCTAAGAAATACAAGACTATTTAACCCATTTAGCAGACTGCCTAATTTACTGCTATTTTAAGAAGTATCCGACAGCTGCAGCAATACGGAGATTACGCCGTACATACTCCGTATTTACAGTACATTTAGGGCTGTCCCAGAAGTCTGGCTCCTGTCGTGGAGTGCATCCTCGAGTAGGACGGCGCTGGTACGACGTACATTGGCGTATGCCGACGAACAACGAACACGAGTCAGCATCTGGCCATGAATGGGCGCCGGAAGTTGGATGTCGGAACGTACGTACGTACCACCACGTTTCCCACTTGCCAGGCGCAGAGTGGGTTCAAGCTTGGACTGGGCGGCCGAGAGCGCCTGATTGGCACGTCCGACCGAAATTAGCACACATCTCCGCTTGATCACCTAAGTATCCGCCTCGCAGGTTGGGTCTGGCCAAAAGGTCTTGCCACGCTGGACCAGGAGCCCGAGAACATGGTAACTGGGTCGCACCTGTGGATCGTTGTCCCGTTTGCCGGGACAGGCGGAGAAGAACGAACCACCAATCCGGGCTGGAAATATGTACACCTCGCTTCCATGTCGGCTACTACTACGTATGTGCCTACCATCTCGATGTTGGGCGCCTGCTCGCCTGCTTCGAGGTTGCAGCCCCCGAGAACTACCTACGCGGCAGTTACTGTGCGTGGCGCCACTCTGGGTTGGTGTGGGTGACTATCCCGCCGCCGTTGGCCATGGTGCGCCGATGAATATTTGCGCTTTCAAGGTTGCTAATGCAGTGCGACACTAATAGGAGACTTCATGTCCAAAAAGACACAGGGGCATCACTTTCACATTCTCGATACTCCCTCAGCCGACCGCTATTGGTTGACTCCCCTTAAGAGAGTCGTTTTGACGTGGTTCCATCAGCAGCATCTAATCCCCGGACGGTGTAACATCATCCTTGCCGCGACGGCGCAGCAGAGAAGCTCGGACAGCGAGTTCGTCCGCGGGCGTGTGCATCTTTTCGCAGCCTGTCTGCGATGCTGCGTTCGGACCTGAGCAGGCAGGTAGCCAGCCAGTAGCGTTCCAATCCGAGCGGTTGTCTAAGTATCCCGATTCAACGGCTCTTGACGCAGACGCTGACACCAGCGGCTACGCGCAGCCATCCCTATTGTCCGATACCCGGAGTACCTACCTAGCTGGCGATTCTCATTGCCTCAACTCAACTCACTCGTGGGTGGCGCTGCTACTACACCGCCACTAATACTTACCTGGATCACGAACGGTTGAATTTGACCGTGCGAAAATACACACTGTCGTTTTCCTAGTTTGAGGCTGAAACTAGTCTTGCATAGCACACGTGCACATGCGCGTACGCTGCCTAAGAACCAAACGGGCCTTACCGGCCAGTTCATGCTTGTTGGATAGTGTACGAACTGTTTTAGGCGGCTGAGCCGCGGAGCTAATCTGCATTTATCACAGGTAACTTACCGGTATTCAGATCTTTCAGGTTGTCCGTTCCATGGCAACAGGACACCCTTTGCCTGTGCTCCTGTGTCGCAAACGCAGCCAACCAACTGTCTCAAGATAAGATCCAAGCAGAAACAAGTCAGAATAGTCATTTCAGAGAACATGAATCAACCTGCTCAAAGCTGAAGCATAAGGCGCGAAATCGGTGAGTCAATGGCGGACCAAAAATTTGACCTAGATTCAAAACAGTGTCATATGGTCTTTTGTCGCGACTATACCTCGACCATCCTATATTTGACTCATACCTGTTGAAGTCAGCTCTATATCACGTTGCTTTGTATGGCATTCGTGCAATATGTTAGGTCCCTGAAAATCTACGAGTTGCAGAAGCACACCACGCTAGCCGGCTTATACTGTGATCGGTACTAACTTTATGTGCCTGGTGGCAACTCCCATTGATCAGAATTTTTGAGATTACTAAAACCACGTGGGCATCGTTGACCCTACGGGTGTGGTGGACAGCCACGATGGGGAAATCCTACAAGCCCAAAAATCCGATCATCGTATACTAATCTAGGAACCGACCCGAGTGTTGGTGGTGGCTTTTCAATAGCCCAGAGGCGTGCGGAGATTATCCGCAGCTGGAATGTAGAGATGGTATACTAAATTGACGAATGAGACGTCGAATCCCCCGATGGCCATCCCAGGAAAGACAACAAGGGAGCCGCTGTTCGTTACAGTGCTGCTTCTACAGTATTGAGAGAACTTGTACCCGTATGTGACGAAGTGGAGTCCATACGGGTACATCGAGGTTGTCATCACAATATGGTTCTAGGTGCCGGTGAGAAAAAAAATGAAACGAGGTCCTTCACTTTTCTTCTGTTCACATACGTAGTATGGTTCTGGTCAGCTGCTTCGAGGTGAGCTGTGGCATTTTGTGGGTCCAAAGTTTTGGCTGTAATAGGTATGAATCTACGCAGTACATGAGTTTATTGAGCCTCAACAACCAATTTACCATAACTATTTACTTAATAATGCCAGGAGCCGCTGCCAAGAACAAAAGGGAAAAGAAAAAAAAAACCCCATCACCAAAGGCAGTGGAGTTGCACTGCAGATGCTGTAGAAATACCATGTGCCGGGTGTGCAGCAACGTCTCCGCCTTGGCTCTGTTATCGATTTAGCTTATCGGAACTCAGAGTCTACCTAACCCATTGAGTACCTTAATTTACCCAAGGTACCCAGCAATGCGATAACAACATTGGTCAGCGCAAGTGAAGCAGATCAGGTCGTGACGATATGTCGACGTCCGGCTCGGCGCTGGCTCAATTGAAGCCATTCACTCTCGGTTCGCGTTCTTTGTTCATCAAATGTGTCCCGGCTCCGAGAACTTTCTACGAGCGGCGTGCTGTGCTTGCCGTGCTGCAGAGGTCCTCGCAGCAGTCGATCGAAACGTTCAAGAGGCTCCAGGTGAGCGCAGTACTTCTATAGACATTTATTTTCGAGTAAGTTGTAGCTTGTCCTTCACCTATTCTAACATCTAGGGAAACAGGACAATTCTTCTTTCATAGCCGTGACCACGAAACCGGACGCTGCTACAACCCTCATTGACAATTCCCCCCTCGAACGCGCCATCCTATCCCAAAGCTCTAACAGCGACGTGGCCTCAACCCCATCTACTTGGAGCTCGAACTACGACGATGTGAGCGGTCCAATTGCGACCCCAGTCATCCCGCTCCCAGCCGATGTGGCTGCCAACCCAACACCAGCTTCCATTGACCTGGGACTGTCCTATAAGACTTTCACCCTACATATATTTCCCGCAAACGCAGGCTACGACCATAGAGGAGAAGTCAGGAAAAACCCCCTTCACGGTCAATGGCCCGGCAGTGGAAAGACAGAAACATTCATATCAGCTGCTTTACAGAGGGTCGTACCCCCGGGCGCGATGGCGCCAGCCCTACGAGACTGGGAAACAGGCAACCAGCTAGCTCGCGACGGTGACAGCTTCGCCGATGATGCCCCCGAAGGAGCCGCTTCTATGATAATGGGGAGGAAGCGCCACTCTGCGCGCGAAGGCTTCCTCCTGGAAAGGATACGACGCAGAGGTGCAGCACAAGAGACGCCGAAGGTCATGAGTGGCCTTTTCCTGTTTGCCGAGGAATGCAGAACCAAAGCCGCAGAAGCACAACCGCGGCCTTCACAGGACGCAGCAACCAAAGGCTCCCAAGCACAGACTAACAAGCCAGACACACTTCTTGATAACGCTACGTTTAAAAAGCTGATGGAAGATTGAAGGTCGTAATTTGTTTGGCTCAAGGACTGTGCTCTACAAGAGATTATGCAACAGGCTATCAAGGCAACTCCAACTGCGTTATGGTGTTGCACTTAGATATAAGGCCACACGGATTGCAATAGCAACTTTCATTCCCCTCTTGAGGGACAATTGTCGGGCTATAACCGGCTACGAACGCGACGCGTTTTGAGGCGTCGCAAAGCCACAGTTTCAACTGCGCCCGGTGCTTACGTTAATGGGATGGACTACGCACTATATGCAATCCGCATCATCAGCGGGGCTTTTCACCCCAAGGTGGGCTGATCTGGGGGAGGCCTCAATCAGCTCGGCAATCGTGCCGGGCTTGACTGCATCTCATTCGCTACTGCGATCACGCTGCATGTGTAGGTACTTAGGTAAATACCAATATATGCAGGCTCTGCCATTTGCTACCTATCAACAAGCTGCGTCAGCAGTCAGCAATCAGCAAATTGGAGGACTCGGATCTCGGCAAGCAAATCAAAATGCAGGCTTGTGCACGTTCTTGAGGTTGTAAGGCCATGTGTCTCGAAGCCATTGCCAATGCCCTTACAGGTGGTGGATTTCGGGATTTTCACGCAATGTCCTTTACGGTGTATTGATATTGATGAGTGATGAGAAGCTGCTGCGGAGCAATGCGACAAAGCACAAAGAGTTGCAATGCGGAGATGACGTCGGTGGGTCGGCACTGGCCGGGTCCTGGTCCCACTCGCGGTGATGCTCGATGCTCGATGGTCAATGCTACACAAAAAACAAGCAAGAAATAGGCTAACATGGCCCCATAAAACTTGCATCATCCAATCAACGCAGCCTGCACTCGAAACAAAGCCACGACGTCACCGCCGGAACATGGGCGGGCTTTCAAAGGGTGTTCCAATCGTGTGATACTACCGGTATTCCCACAACTGCTGTCATATCAATGGTTAGCTAGCTGGGAGCTCACAGCACCAGCGAATTGGTCCCTAATTGACACACCCCTGGACGGGCATGACGTTGCCTGATGGATTTGGGGGTATCTTCCTTGGCACGATGCCCAACCGCAAACATGGGCAGCGCAACGTGGTTGATTTCGTATTGCTCGATAATGGAACACCTCTGACGAGATCGTGCTGGGGTTGTACCTATATAGGATCGTCTGTTAATGCTTATAATAAGACGGCCTCTCGCTCCCCCAATAGACGTTCTTCCTTTTTCATTCCAACATCTCGCCAACGTCCATCAGTCGCTAGACACAATTGCTCACAGCCGTCCAGCCGTGTGCTGTCTTACCCTTCGCTGTACAACCAGACTCAACTAGACAAAGCATACACGCACCGTCTATCAATCGACGTTTTAGACCGTCAACATGGCTCGGACAGGCTTCATCCACCACTTCGGCACCTTCTTCCTCTTCGCGGCCACCGTGCTGCTGATCATCACCGACATCTCGGCGCCCGTCGTCTCAAGCATCTCCCTCCTGAAGATCAACCTGGGCACCGATACCCGGTCCACTCTCTTCGACGACGACAATGACCGCTTCCCCGAGATCACCTTTGGCACGTTCGGCTACTGCACCAAGGATATCACGTCGTAAGTCTTAGAAACACCCATCTCATGCAACGACTCGATTTCAAAGCTAACAAGCCCTCCCAGCGCCGGCTCCCACTTCTGCAGCAAGTCGCACATCGGCTACGACCCCGTGGCCGTGATCGAGAACAGCGTGCCCGACACGTCGTTCTCCGACTACGCGCACGACACGGCGCGGGCGCTGACGAAGGTCATGGTCCTGCACCCCATCGCGACGGGCCTGGCCTTCATCTCCTTCGTGCTGGCCCTCGGGTCCGGGTTCGTGGGGAGCTTCCTCGCGGCCGTCGGGGCCTTCGTCACCTTCGTCGTGGTGCTCGTCGTGCTCATCACCGACTTCGTCTCCTTCGCCATCGTGAAATCCGCCGTCAACGACTCGTCCTCGGCCGTCTCCGCCGACTGGGGCGCCGCCTCCTGGACCACCCTCGCCGCCGCCATCCTGTGCCTCTTCGCCACCGTCATCCTCCTCTTCACCTGCTGCTCCGCCCGCCTCCACCGCCACCGCGAGACCCGCTACCGCGACTCCAAGATCTCGGCCGCGTCGCCCCGGCCTCGTCGTCGTCGGTGGTTCTAGGCGCGTCTGGACTACCGGGTTCTATATAACCCACCCAACCCACCTGCCCACATCTCCTTTTTACGTTCACCCATCTTTTCGAAAAGGTGTGAGATGAAACGTTGTAATTAATGATTAATCCACGAATGAAATGAGTACGACGGGACGGAGATTTTCAAGCCTAGGAGTCGAGTTGGATTTGAAGGCGCAAGACTTGGTGTTTCTTCTTCGCAGAATGAAAGAAAAAAAAGGGGTTGTCTCTCTCCCTCTATTGTATATCAGTCAAAGTATACCCGACCAGGCTTTCCATACTGTTTAAGCCTTGTCATACCATACCATACCATACCAACTACTTATATCGTTTTGTTTCTTGTATCTTGGCTAGAGCGAGAAAACTATACGACAAAAATAAAAATTTGCGAGCATCAATGAATTAGTTAGTGCCTCTGTGGTCCAATTGTATTGAAATTATCTCGTGATAAACTGGCGTGCTTCATAGTATATAAATTACATCAACTTATGTTTTTCTCACCTAATTACAATTCAACCACATGTCTGGATAGTTTGCCACCTTCGCGTAACAATATCGCATATTTCAAACCTATCACATCATCAAAGATCGAGTAATTAATGAATACCAGCACTTCGTCAATTCGGTTCATAAGCCATTTGTCTTTTTAAATAGCGCGTAACAACCTAACCTAACCTACACAGCATCATGAGGAAGTGATACATACCTACCCACGGAAAAGAAGGACCGCATCACCCCACTACTAGGGCGCATTTTATGCCTTGCCTGCCTAACAAAGATTAAATGAGAACCGCCCTTAGTCCACCTCGGTGAAACTCAACTGTGCCAAAACACAAGATTGTAAGGTAGGTGACTCGAAGGAGCTCAGCCACCATGGCTACTTACTTAGCCAGCAACGCTCCGGTTCCCGTCTTGGAACTACAAGGCTATATTAAAACAAAAAGACAGCGCAAACGGTCCATCAATGTTTCCTGGACAGCTGGATATTCGTCTCTAGAAATAAGAAAACCCTTTTGCTGTCGGACAGCCGCCACAGACGGCTAACTCGTTTAGCGTCTTCTCTTCTTGTTGCGGCTGTTGTCCTCTTCCTCCAGACCGCTCTCACGATCTTTCCGCTTGGCCTTCTTTTCCAATTCGTCCCAATCCTCGCCGTCGTCGTCCTCGTCAGAACCCTCATCGCTGGCTTCTTCAGACGCGTTACTATCGAAGTCCGAGTCGTCCTCGCTGGATTCGCTTGCCGCCTCTAGTTCGGATTCCGACACTTCAAAGTTGGACTCTTCTTCCTCCTCTTCATCGGCCTCGTCGTCAGACTCGTTCTGGAGGAATGACCAGCCGCCATCCGCAAAGAACTGATGAGTATCGGCCGTCACCGTTTTCATGATGGTAGGCCAGTTGAGGTTCAGAGGTCCTTCGGTGAATGCGATATCCGAAGAATCCAGCCACTCTTTCACATCTTCCAAGGACTCGACCGGTATTGTGTTGACGTGGAATGGCGTGCGAGTGAAGTCTTTGAAAACAAAAACTAGGTCAAAATTCTTGAGACCAAATTGTACGCGTTCCAAGTGGGCAATCTCAATATCGTCAAGTGTGACGACCATGAATGGGGGCTCAGTAACCTGGATAAGGCAGTCTGTCGTAGGCTGGATGTAAACGTTGCTGCGGAAGGGAACACCATTGAAGCCAAGCTCGCGGAGAGGCATATCCACCTCGACACCCTCGTTTTTGCCAGCGTCGGCAATTTTATCGGCAAATAGCTTGAACATGCGATCCAATTCCGCTCTGCGTCGTCGTTCTTCCTGTTCAGCTTCAAACTCATCTTCATCGCCATAGCGGTATTTCCGCTTGCGGTTTCCAGTCTCGTCAAACTGAATGTCTGTAGCCTCTCTGTAGAACTGTACATCCTTTGTCTTCTTCTTGTTGCCAATGATGATCGGATCCTTCAGGTGTATATGAATGACCACGATGAGCTCATGGGCACAAGGCTGGAAAAATAAGTGACGGATGTTTGAAAAGAGTATGTCAACTCTCTGTTGCGTGTTGAGCGGCGACTGATATCGGATACCATTTTGATGGATTTCCACTTTGCCGGGGACACGCTTGCCTTCCATAGCAGGACGGATGTATAGATTATCCATGACGGGAGGTCGTCGGTCTGTTACTGTTAGTACCATAGACTGACTCACTTGGGGTCAAAAAGGAACAAAAGCTTACTTCGGATCTCAACGAGCTTATCTTGCTCGACGACGTCTTCCATATCCTTCTTTTCCTGCTCCTTCTTGGTCGCCTCTTTCTTCATATTCGAGATTTGGGTTGCGATCTCTTCGTATCGGTCACCGTCGAGAGACCGAAAAGTCAGACTCCTGACGAAGTGCGCAGATGCGTCCTCAAAGGGTTGATCATCCTTTCGACCCACTCCTTGGCCCGGCGACAGAAAGTTGATTCTCAAATATGACCACTCCCCCTCATCGTTTTTGCTGGCATTCTTTATTGTGTGAATATGGAAAGGAACAGGCCGTCCCATCACCGGAAGAACAACTGTGTGGTTCTTCGAATCGACTACAATTTCAAGATTTTTTATTCTTGGAGGAAGCTGGTTGTCTCTCTTGTAGGACTCGAATTTTTTGAACTTCTTGACCTCGGTGCCATTTTGACCACTAGTAGACTCGGCAAATCTGGCCAAACCTTCTTTTTGCTTCTTGGCTGCGAGTTCTTTCTGGTGCTCTCGACGCCTCTTCTCTTGATCTTCATCAACTTGGGCAGTGCGTTCGGACCGTAGACGCGTATTGGTGATGTTCTTAGTAGCAACAGCACCAACTCGAGCATCTCGCTTCTCCTTCTTTGGCGTGGGCTGGATTTCCTCATCGTCCTTGAAAAAGAATGAAGTCGCATCTAGTTCGGACGGGGCATCGCCAGTGAAAACAACTGGCTCGCTGGTGGTTACTCGAATAGTGTCGGTGATGACGAGTGAGTAAGTCTTGCTGAGCTTATCTTGCGGCGAAGGGTTCTCGACGTCTGTGAAGCCGGTGGTGATGCACAATGTCATGCCATCTTTCAAAGCTCGCGTGTTCTTGCCATTCAGGATCAAACTTGTATCTTTACTCTCGATACCAATTCCCCATCCCACATTCTTTACGAAGTGTTTTTCTAGGTCAGGCTTTTTTGACCTGATGTAACCAAGGGCCTTGTTGTAAACATCTTTGGCCATTGCCCCGTCTCGGACCTCTTTCAGCGCGAGGTTGTGCGCCGTATGTAGGATCTTATAGACGCTCTCTTGTGTTTTGTTGGGATCAACCAGGAAGGTCCGTGCAATGACAGAGCTGTAGGACTTATATCGCAAGCCCATACCAGCAATAATGACGCCGGCGTGGAGATTATCGTTGGTGGGTTCGGCGTGGAGTTTAAGATCGTACTTGCCACCACTCTGGACGGCCGGGCCCAGGTACCAATCCAGGGATGATGGGTCCATGTCCGAGGGCAATTTCTGCTTGCCAGGTAGCTCGACGTTCTTCCACCACTTCTCGTCATCGAGTTTCGAATCGACCATTTGGGCGAGAGCGCTGTGCTTGACCTTCTTTTCCTGATCGAGGATATCGGACATCTGGTCTAGGAAATACGGGTTCATGAGGGCAACACAAGCCTTCGAGGCAGTGCGCATAGCACGCAACTCAGTCTCGTCCTTGACGGAGAAGGCGGCAGTGGATAGGGCGGCGGAAATATCGACTTCTTCGGCATCGGGGAATTTGTCGCTGAACACCTTCTTCCATTCGTCGACGAAGGGACCTTTCGACGTGTCCTTGGTGAGTACGCCAACCTTTTTCTGCAGGGAGAATCGGGTTAGTCGATACAGAGGATACACATGATGATGATGCAGTACTCACGCCGGCCGATTTGATAGAGTCTGTGATGGTGGCGAATTGTTTCTCGTTTGCAGTAGCATCTTTGCCTCTTACGAGAATCTCGACGGGGAATTTGCCCTTGGTTAGGGGCTCCAAGTGTTTGGCTAGGACAGGTCAACAATCTTGCGATTTACCAAACTTGGCGGCATGCATCAGGTTTGGTTCGAGGAATACCTTTCTTAGCGGTCGTGACGACATATAGCTTTTCGGTGGTGAACAGCATCAGGGTAGTCGGGAACTCATATCCTAGCAGCCAGAACTAGAGATGCAGTTTCGTTAGCATGCGTGCGCGTCTCGCCGCAGGAGCAGAGATGGACGAGATAGCTTCAACGTACGTGCATGGCGTTGTTCTTGTGGAATTCGGGGTTCTCCTCTACCTTGCCCATCATGATGACGATGGAGGAGACGCTCTGGAAGACGCCATTGTCCGAGGTGCGCTTGTCATTCTTCCAGGCACTGATGAAATGCGACACGCGCTCGTGAAAGAGCTTGGCGTCGATCTTGATCTCTGCCATCTTGATAGAGAGCGGGCGCGGAAGATGGCAGGCCAGTGATCGAGGGTCAGTGTGGTGGTTGTTGTTGGAAGGAGAAATGATTGATTGGGGGTTGGAGAAGATCAATCGAGACGTCGCCGCCCCAAAACCCAAGTCCGAGTCGACGCGTTAGCTCCAGGCATGGAAAGGTAAGGCAAGGAAGGGCAAGGCCGGCGACCCGGGCAATAGAGGGCAGGCACCGGTAGGCTGAAGTGGCGCTAGTACTTATCTGGATAGGTACCTTAGGCAAGCTCTTTAAAGTGGGGCCGCCCCTAGTGTACAGTACAAAGCGCGTGACGCGCTTTCTAGTTTTAAGTACCTAGGTACCTAGTATGGTTGTAAAAGGTTAATAGATTCCTAGGTGCATAGTCCAGCTTCTCAGGAGCATAATAAAGGCTATATTTCATACCAGTTTTTGAGTCGGATGAGCATATAAAATAAGTTAAGCTCGATTCCTAATAGCACTATGTTGTTGTTACCTGTTCGCGGTTGCTCCTGCACCAAGAAGCCAAAGCGCTAACTACAGTGGCAGTGGTAGGCACCTGCCTTCAACTTTTGATGGGTGATATGTTTCTTGAGTTCCTACTTATAACAATTAATACCAAAAAAAGTAAATCGGGTCTAATATGTTTATTATGACCAAGAGGTGATAACTGTACATTTTGTTGGCAGCATGGTTGCGAAATAACAGGCAAGATGGTTTGTGTTAAAGAAAAAACCAACATTGTCTGCTGGGGTTTTAGGTAGCCATTGACAGACACTCCCATAGGTAGTAAGTCGTGAGGCAAGTACCCAGGTCCTTTCACTAGAGGCACGAGTTTGCATTGTCAAGGGCGTTATCCTCTAGCTACAAGTCGCGGTAGGTGTTACGCCACTACGTAAGTAGGTAATGACTAAGGTTAATATATTTTCAACCTTTATGTTTAGAGCCGTAACTCTTATGGTGAATGTCCATGCAACTAAAACATTGTCACAGCGTTTAGTATTTACAATCAACTCAACAGAATTAAATTAGTGGGAGCAAGGAGTAAGTAACCTTATCTACAAAACATTAATGATTACATACAGATTGTAATATAAAACACTTGGTATAAGAGCCTTTGCTGACTTATTTGTGGCTGTGTGGCCGTACTACCGGTTCGGCCCCCACGACGGCCCTTGATTCATAACTGCTGGTGCTTTATTTTGCCATCGACTCCCTGACTTGATAGTACTGTATTATGTTATATTGAATTGGCCCGGGTAATTGTTAATTGGACCTGGGCCCTAGCCAAGGAGGTAAGCTGAACTAATCATACGCTTCCAGGGCTAGACTAGATCACTCCAATATATGGGGAATCTCTTGATCAAAATGAACGGAACGCAATATATTAAATAGCTATTGACGCGATAGCTAAGTGTGTATGTGAAAAGAAGGTGATAATGAAGTCCGAAATAGCCCCTTAAAAGTCGCCAGTCTGTGTAAACCCCCTACATCGCTCTTACTGTGTCACACGGATCCAAGGGACTGGGACTAGGTCTAGCGAACTGCATATTCGTATGCATATTCGTGATTCTGCAAATAGTCATATCATCGGGTGGCAAAGCCTATGGATTATCAGAGGCTTCCCGTCCTTTTCTCGTTGCCTCCCGTATGTTCTGATCTATCTGAGACAGCAATACGAGGGCGCGAGCGCAAGGGCAAGGGGAAGCAAGGAAGCCAGGTGACTGGCCTAGGTGAAGCCATTCGTATATATAGCCTGGAGTTCGCCCGCCTGGCTAGATAGGAGGACTAGAGATCCAGAGGTCCCTTGATCGCATAGATAATGATTAGTTAATCTCAACACTTCTCAAGCGCTTGAACATAAGCCCTTGTAACGTATTGGTCAAATTTCCCAGCTAGAGTCACCCGCACCGCTCTAATATATATAGAAAAGGAACTTCAGTCAAGGTTCAATACATTCTAAATTTAAGTTCTTGAAACACATACTCGAAAGGGAAGCCTGGGCGTAAGGATACAATATGGTCGTCATTCGCCGGTCTAGGAAATAACCAAACCCCTATTTAACCGTCCTTAAATCTGCCAACAATGAGTTTTTCTATCGAGTCTCGAGTCACTCACACTCCTTAGGGGCCACGTGCACATATCTGATCCGTCAATTCATAATCCCTTTCGAATCATTCTAGTACAGGATGATGTTATAGAATGACCCCAATACGTCTGCTAGAAGAGGAAAAGGCATTGACCTCGTGCACCAAACTCCGTATATCGCTCGAGTAAAATAGCGATGTCTCACATTTCGACCCTGTCTATAAACGAGAGTATAAACCAAAAACAAAGCAGAAACGTAAAAAGACTAAGATTCTCGTCCTACAGGCAAGCCACCGACCATGCAGCACAACTATCGTACACCGCAGCCATCAAGACTCTCAGTTGAGCTGTTGAGATGGGCTCAATATTGCCTCTCCGCATAGCACGAACCCGCGTCTGGGGCGCCGGACACGGTCGCTTTGAAAGCGCCATGCCACGTGCCACTGTTGGCAGCATAGCCACATTCGGAGCCCACTCCGCCTGGAGACGCAACGAAGATCTGGTGGAAGAGGTTGTACAGGTCGTCGTACCCAAGCTTGGTGCCCTCGTGGCCGCTGACAGCGTAGTACGTGATAGTTATCGGTGTGGTATCACGCTTGGTGACACTGCGCTTGTTGATGGGGTCGTGTTCTGCATCGAAGGTCATCCCAGCCTGGGTCATGAGACCGGTTTCCTTGCTGTATGTGACTGTCATGTTGTGAATGTACGGGCTGGCCATGTCTCGGACGGCGAGAGTCGGCGGCGTCCACCCATATGTCACGGTCTGTTCATCCTCAAACCATTTCTCGGCTTGTTTCTCGGCCATGTCTCGTTTACGCTCGTTTGTGCTGGGTTCACCGGTGAGCTTGTTCACAACCCATGTCGCGAACTGGCTCGCAGCTCCACTGGCGGTCGCCACAGTGATGGTGGTGAGGGCCACACCGGTCCAAAATACTGTCTTTCCGATGCAGACAAATCGATCACCAGTCCTGTAGATTAACAGCTGGCCTGCATTGCAGTCGTCTCGTGCCACAAGGTCAGCGCCGCGAGCGGTGTAAGTCCGCTCAGTAGGGACACCAGCGGTGGCAAGACGTCCGGCAATAGCTAGGTTGAAAAGTGTGGATGGCTTCATGATGATCTTTGGGGAAGAGAGATGATTGATGCAGGAGAATTGCCGTCTCTCAAAAAGATTGATAGCTTCGCTGGCTTAATAAAGTCTGAAAGTGATTTGATTGCTGGTGCTTGTTGTCTATAGAGCCGAGACAGTAGAGAAAAAAGTTCGGCAGAGAATATGGCGACTTATATACTTACTCATGGCTCATCGCGTTGGACGAGCAGTCGACTTCGTTGTGTCCCTTTCCATCCACTCGGCCGCCTTACTACCCACTACTTCCTAAGCCTCCGGATGTACTTAGAGGGGTATAGGCATCTCGCAAGAATCCGCATTACTAATTATATATATTGCCACCAGAGATGCTCCATTTCCGGTTGCCATTATATCATGCGAAGTCTATCTAGTAGGGACGAACGGCGCAGCTCGAGGGGTTGGAGGTGAAACGTCCAATATTCGCTTAGCGATCACCCAATCAGCTGCGGACAATTCTTAAAACGACTGCGGATCGACACCTTAGCCCCATTTGGGGATTCTCAGTACTTTAAATAGCATGAGATCTCTATTTGACGACTTCATTCATCCGTCACCTGCCTGATCCTTTGCCTCCCGAATCCTCTTCGGTTTAAACTAATTGCTTGCAGATACCAATGTGCACAAAGCCCAGGATCATCACCATAACAAGTCAGTAGCGCAAAGGTAGCGGGGGATTGAAAAGGTTGGATTGCAAGACGACATGGAGGCAGATAGCGATTGGATCGACTCTCTGCTGTGTTATCCGTTGTCCGACAAGGGATGACGTCGCTGTCTTGATTGCTGGAGGATCAGGAATACGGAATACGCTGGAATCGACCGATGGAAAGGAGATTGGCAGAGCTTTGCTCGATAGAGGAAAGGAACTGGTGAATGGCGCATCATCAGGATCAAATGCCGCCTCCACCAATAGCCATTATTAGTTCAATTTATTCTAATTCAAAAGCATCTTGCATAGCATCCCCAGACCCGCATTGTGATATATCATTTGGATTCGCATGTTTACAAGCTTAAATGTAAAGTAATAATTGCGGCAGAAATTTCAATCAGTAATTTTGTCCAGATTTGGTGCGAGGTTACGCGAAATTCTCCGTCTTGTTGGCCGTAGATAGTATAAAGGACTCCAATTTCGGATCCCATACCAACTCTTCAACGTTTGTCTGCAATACCGAAACCCAGTCGTAGGTGATTTAAGTCTCAGCTGACGGCCCTTGCGGTGGCTGTATTACTCTGCAATCCAGATGAACAGCTCCGCGCTTCGATTGCCGTGTCTTGTAGTGTCTTTTGTTATCATCGAGAGGCTCATGTGTTGAAGGTGAGATGATTGTAGTATAGCCTGTAATGTGGATTGTCTCCAGTCCTCCATATTTCCGTTAAGATAAAGCGAGGATAGCTTTCTCAAATTGGTGCAGACTAAATGCTCCTAGGCATGAGCAAAATCTACAGAGTCGCTGTGCGGGAATCTTGGAGCCTCCAATAACCAAATGTCTTCGGAGAAGGCTATTGACAGGCCTTCAAGATGTAGCAAGCGAGAAAGAACTGTAAAACACTGTGTTGTAAGTCGTATACCTTCACAGCTGTAAAGCGCCATGCCGATACCGCCAATGACCACCTGCAAGCCTTTCTTCTTAGAGACTAGAATTGCCCTACACAGGTTTAATGTCGGCCAAGGTGGGCAGACTAGGAGAATATGACATGGCGCTCCGTATTCTTACATAATTGTTGCCTTGTCTCTGGCAAAAGAGACGCCAAGCTTGTACGTATTGACTTACTCTAACCTCCTTTACTTCTCCGTTCCTCTAGATGAAATGAAACCTCTAGTCACGTAATTGGTATTTTTGCAACCGTTTGGTAAGTTCCTCTGTAACAAGGGCTTGATTCAAGTGCTTGGAAGAGTGTTCAATTCAACTAATAACATCTATGCGATCAAGGGGGCTCTGGAGCTCTAGTTCTCCTATTCAGCCAGGCGGGCGAACTCCAGGCTATATATGCGAATAGCTTCACCTAGGCCAGCCGCCTGGCTTCCCCTTGTTCTCGCGCCCTCGTATTGCAGTCTCGGATAAATCAGAACATATATAGGAGGAGACGGGAGGCCTTCGCTATTCACAGGCTCTGCCACCCGATCATATGACTATTTACAGGACACGAATATGCAGTTCACCAGACCTAGGGGCTCAGATCTGGTCCCAGTCCCTTGGGTCCGTATGGCGCAGACTGCATTCCTCTCATTGCCCTGTCATAACGGCCCGATCTCCGTCGACCCATACAAGGTTGAACTTCCACGCCTTGATTTTCCACAGCCCCGACGCCTCCTCTTTGACTAAATCACATAAATACAAACCGCCGCTCGTGAACTTGTGCGGCCCGGGCTCGAATCCCTTTCCCTTACGAACATGCTGCGCGAGCGCCGAGCAGGAGGCTTGGGCCGTGGACGCACCGCTCTCCACGGATATGCGGATGTTGCTGAGGAAGTGCGTGGTGTCTATGCCATATGCTACCCGGTCGAACACTGCAGCCTTGAGGGCGGGAATGCTACTCGTGGGAGGGGAGTTGGGCATTTCCGCGGTGACATCCTCAGTTACAGCACTGCGCAAGAGGGCATCGTCGCCATGGTCGAAGGCAAGTACGGCCCGGTACAGAGTGTCGGTGATTGATTCACGGTCGGTGAGACCGGGGAGGGCAGCAGGGAGGGCGGAGAAGGCCATTTGGAGAAATGATGGTTTGTTCTGGTTACGTTTATGTAATGTGGTGAGACAGAGCGTCCTGATAATAAAACGGTGGGTTGTGATTAACCGCCTCTAGGGTTGACCTTGCTTGCATAATACTGTAAGTCATTTCTTGGCACGGGATTGATGTTTTATAATGATTAGTTAGAAGCCAACACTAAAACGACCTGATCGGTTGGGCAGTAAGAATAGCGGACACAAAGTCCGTTATCCCCTATTTCCGCTGCAAGTGCTTCAACGAAAATTGACCGAATCGGCAACAGTCTTGCACGCGGCAAGCAGTCGGTTCCGCAATGTCCGAGGTGACATATTTAAGCGGCGAAAGAAACTTTAAAGGGAACATTGTCAAATATAAGGTGTACGGCCTTATGCGGTATATTATTGTTATGCCGCATGATGTATTACTATAACGGACGCTAGAGGGCGTACATCTTATCGTGACATCATTCGTCGTCAGTAAGCAGCTTTCAATCGCAACCTAACTGTCGAAAGGTGTTGGATTTAGCCCTAGGCAACGAGTGGTGAGCTTATGGACTATTGCCAGGGGCTCACTTAGGTGGAAGTTAGCCAACCAATAGGGGGTGGCATGGTGGAAACATTGGATACATACCTATTTTATATAAGGGATAAATGTATATGCAATGGCAATAGCCATACAGACCTAAACCTACACTTTTATAATAATTAATTAATTAAGTGCTTTAAACGATTTATAAAAAGCTTGTATATATTTAAATATTTAAAATCTAATAATTAAGAGTTTTATTAATCCTTATATTTTACTAACAGTAATTTATTTATAAGCTATTGTTTAAATTATATAAATAAGCTTATTAATTGTTATAAAAAACGTAATTATAATAACTATTATATTTATTTTATTAAATAACTTTTTTTAGTAGGATAAAAACTTTATATTTAAAGCTTGCAGCCGTAATTTATATTAATATATATATTTCCTTAATTTTTAATTTCTTTATTTAATAATTTAATTTAAAATATTTAAAGGAGCATTTTTTATAATATTATATACTTTTTTAAATATTAAATACTTTTTTACTATTTATTTATTTTAAGTATTTATTTTATTCTTTATAAAATAAAATATAATAATAATCTTAGCTATATTATTAATTAAAACCTTTTAATTAGCTAATTTATAAATAAACTTATTTAAAACTTTATAACTTTATAATATTTATTAATTAATAAAACTTTAATTTTAAAAACTTTATTATATTATATAAGTATATATATTATTAAATAATATTAAAAATATTAATTAATCTTAAAAATAGTTTTAGTTAACTTTATCCTTTAATAAAATTATTAATATAAATTAAAGCTATATAACTATTATTAAAAGCAGCTGCTTATATAGGTTAGGATTTTTTACTTTTTAATAAGCTAACGCTTTAAATATTATTATAAGCGTTATTTATTTATTATTTTTATTACTAAAAGCTTAAAACTATATGTTTTATATATATTAATTATTTTATAAATTTTTATTTTATATATTATATATTATATTTTATTAAATATATAATAATAAAAAAAGCTATAATTAATAATATTAGCGTAAAAAATAATATTAGCGTAAAAAATAATATTAATATAAAAAATAATATTAATATAAAAAATAATATTAGTATAAAAAATAATATTAATATAAAAAATAATATTAATAGAAAAAATAATATTAGTATAAAAAATAATATTAATATAAAAAATAATATTAGTATAAAAAATAATATTAATAATTTTAAATATAATAATAATAATTTTAATAAAAATAATTATAATAAAAAAAAAAGAAAAAAAAATTAATAGTTAGTTTTAAAATTTAAATAGTTTTTTAAAATATTTTTAAAAATATAATAATAGGTTTAATAATATTAAAAATATATTACTTGTTATATAGCGGAAAAACTTTAAACGGAAAATAAAAAAAGTAATAATTTAAGCAGCAATTAAAGCAGCGTTAAAAATTTTAAAAACGTTGTATTAGCAATTAAAGTTTAAGTTATTATTAAATTTTAATATAAAAAATATTTTAAAATTTTATAATATTAAAACCGGACGTAAATTAGCTACTAATTATTAGCTATAAATTAATATTAATAAGCGCTGCTTATATAAGTTAAAAAAAAAAAAGCTATACGAATAATATAATTATAATAAAAATATTTTAAAATATTAATATTATAGCTTAACAATAAAAAAAATAATATTTAAATTAGCTAAAAATAAAAAATAGTTTAAAAATATAATATTAATTAAAATATTAATTTTTAAACTTTATTTTAGCTCGCGGTTATATATTTATTAATAAATATAATAAAAAGCTATAATAATATATTATTTTTTTAAACTAAAAAACTTAAACTTTATTAGTTTTAATATTTTTTTATTAGTATAAACGTTTTTTTTTAAGTTATTTAAAGTATTAATATAAAATTATACAGCGTAAAAAAACTACGCGTTATAGTTTAATTAATTATTAAAAAACGTTAAAGATTTAAATAAAAAATAAATATATATTTTTTTTAAATAAAAATATTTAAGCTTTTATAATTAATATTTTTAATTTAATAAATTTTTTTTATAGTTTAAGCGGTAATAAATTATTTATAAATAATTAAATTATTTTAAACTATTTTTATATTTTTTATTAAATAAATTATTTAAAATTTTACTATAAGGATATAAAATATTTTTTAATTATTTTTTAAATATTATATTAAACGTTATTTTTAATTATTGCAAAAAACTTATTTTATTATATTTTTTTAAAAATATTAAGCTATATAAAGTATAAAGCTTATTAAATTATAAAATTTTTTTTTTAAAAGTTAAAAGCGGATTATATATTAATTTTAAAACAAAATGTTAATAATTTAATATAAAAAAATTTTTTTTTTCGGATAATATTAACAATTTGTTTTTATTAAAGTTAAAAATAGCTTATATATTAGCTTTAATTAATATAATATTTTTTAAAAAATATTATTTTTAAAATTTTAATATATTATTAAAATTAATATTAATTATTATATAGTTTATATTATTTATAAACTTTTTAAATTAGTTATTAATTATATATAACTAAAGTTTATAATAAACTTTAGCTATAGCTAGCTTTTTAATAAGGTTTTTTTTTATAAAAAGTTTAAAAGATTTATTAATTAGTTAATTTAACCTATAAGCTTGTTTAACTAATAACGTAGTTTATAAGCGAGTTAGCTATATAAGCGAGTCGGCTACTTTAAAAAGGGTACCCCTTTATATAAAATTATAAGGGAGGTATATAAAAAATAAAAAATAACTTTACTAATAAAATAGCTAAAAATATAAAGAAATAGGATTTAAATAGCCCTTTTTATAAAGTATTTAAAAATAATTTGTTTAAATTTGATAAATCTTTTTAAATAGGGTAAATATAGCTTTAAAGCTAAAGGTTAAAATTCCTTTATAACTACCCCTGTTTTTTTATATAATTAATTGCTATAATACGCGCTAGGGAGTAAAAAAATTAGAAAAAATAATTTTAAACCTTTTAATTAAATTTATTTTAAAGAATTAAAAAAGTAGATTTTTCTGATTTTTATTTAATTATTTAATAAAGGGTAAAAATATAAAAATATAAAAATATAACTTATATAATTTACCCCTTAGCTATTTAATTAAATAAAAATTAAAAAAATAGTTGGTTGCTTTAAATTTAATTATAAATAACTAAAATATTTAAATAAAATTTTTAAAAATTTTATATATTTATTTTTAATATAAAATTTTTTATAATAAAATATTTATAAAGGTATTTTTAACTTTAAATTATAAAGCTATATTTACCCTATTTAAAAAAATCGGGTAAAATTAGGATAATTATTTTTGGATTCCTTATAAAAAGGGCTATTTAAATCCTATTTCTTTATATTTATAGCTATTTTATTAATAAAGTTATTTTTTATCCTCTATGTACTTTTTTTATAATTTTATATAAGGGGGGTACCCCTTTTAAAGTGGCCGACTCGCTTGTATGGCTGACTTGCTTATAAATTACGTTATGTATATTTTATTTATAAAAATGTTTTTTTTTAAAAAAAAGTTTAGTTTTTTATATAAAAAGCTAAACATATAACTAGTTTTAAAAGCTAAAAATTATAATAATTTTTTAAGCTTTATTAATATAAATAAAACAAGTATTAAAAAAAAGAATTTTTTTATTTGTTTAAATAATTTATAAAAGTTATTATACTAGTTATAAATAATATTATTAAAAATTTATTTAAATATAATAAGTTTAAAAATAAAAATAAAAAATTTGGTTATATTTTATTATATTTTAAGAATAAACTTTTAATAAAATATATAAGTTTATATAAAAATAAAAAAGTTATAAAATTTAAAAAGAAATATAATTAATTATTAATTAATTAGTTTAAATATATAAATAGTTTTTTTAAAAAAAAAAATTTATTATTTTATTATTATTATTAATTATTTTAAAGCGTTAATTATTAAAGGTTTTTAATAATAATATATATATATTTTATATTAAAAGCTATAATATTATTTTAATAATTATAAAAAAAAAGGTTTTATATAAAATTATAAAAGAAATAAGTTTAATAAATAACGAGTTATTTTTTATTATTTTTAATATAGTTTATATTTATATTAATAAAAATATAAAAATTTACAGAAGTTTTAAACTATTTATAATATAATTTAATTATTTAAATATTTTAAATAAACTTTTATATATTATTAATTAATATAGCTAACTTTCTATTAATTTTATTAAATAATATATAAGCTTTTATAGTTAAAACATTAAAGTATAAGTTTTTAAGTTATTATAAATTTTATTTAAAAAATAACTAAATAATTAATTAGTTTTATAGGTTTTTTATAACGTTAATTCTTTTTTATTAATAATAATACTAATAAATAAAAGTTTTATTATTATTATTATTTAATAATTTATTAATAAGCTATTTTTACAAATTATAATTTTTTAAATATAAAATAAATTATATATATAAAAAATTAAACATATATATAAGTTTTATTACGTTAGTTTTATTATTTTTTTTATTTTTTAAATTTTTATTAAAAAATATATTATAACTTTTAATAATATTAATTATTATATTTAACTTTAAAGCGTAATTATTAACTTTAAAGTTTAATGTTATAAAAACAAAGCTTTAATATAAAGTTTTTAAAAAAATACCGCGAGTTTAATTTTATATAAAAAATTAAATATTATTTTTATAAGCTTTAAATTAGTTAAAAAAATAATATAATTAATAAAAAATTAAAACTAAAGCTTATAAGGTTTTTTAGCTATAAAAATATTATAAATATTATTTATATTAATATTTTTTTAAAAGTTATATTTAATAATAAAAATAATATACGGTTAAATTATTTAATTAATTTTAAAATAATTAATTTAAGTTTTAAATTTAAAAAAAAATTTTAAATAAACAAATATTAAAACAGCTAATAAACCTGCTAAAATATAAAGCTTAAAAGCTTTTTAACTAGGTTTTTTTTTTTAATTTTTAATTTTTAGCTTTTTTTTATATTTATTATAATATTTTATACTATGTTTTTATTTATTTATATATATCTTTAGCTTAAAAAACGCTAAGTTAATATATTTTATAATTTTATATTAAAAAATAATATATTTATTTTAATAAAATAAAAAATTTATTATATTATTATTAAAAATATAGCTAAAACTATTATTTTTATTTTTAATAAAACTATAAAATATAAAGTTATAAACAAAAAAATAAAACTTTAAAAAAAACTTATTTTAAACTAAATTAAATAGTTTTATAAATATAGCTTATTATATAAACTAGTTTTAATTTTAATAAATATTAATAAACTATTTTTAAAAAACTTTTATTATTAAAACTAATTTATTTTAATAAAACAAACTATTAATTAAAAGTTATTAATTAAATAAATAATCTTATGTAAAAAGTATTATTATTAATATTTAATATATTATTTATAAAATTTTTATTAAAGTTTAAAAAGTTTTTTTAAAAAATATATTATATATTATAAATTTTTTTAAGTTTTTTATAATAAGCTTAATATAAAAAAAATTAATATAAATAAGTTTAATAAAAAGAATTATAAAAAAAATTATATTAAAAAATTATAATAAGAAATATTATTAAAAGAATTATAAATAAAAAATTTATAAATAAATAAATTATAAATAAAAAAATTATAAACAAGAAAATTATAAATAAAAAATTATAAACAAAGAATTATAAATAAAAAAATTAAAACTATAGCTAAAAAGATTATAAATAAAATAAATAATATAAATAATTAAAAAAATTATAAATAAATAAATTTAAAATATATTATTAAAAATAATATAACTAAAAAGAATTATATAAAAATTAAAAATATATTATTAATATTAAAAAAATTATAAATAAAATAAATAGTATAAACAGCTAAAAGAATTATAAACAAAAAAATTTAAAATATAATATTAAAAATAATATAGCTAAAAAAAATTATATAAAAATTAAAAATATATTATTAATATTAAAAAAACTATAAATAAAATAAATAATATAAATAATTAAAGAAATTATAAATAAAAAAATTATAAATAAATTAATTAATAAATATAAATAAAAATAACTTTTATTAACTATTTTATAACTATATATATTATAACTTATACTTATATAAATTTATATAAAAACTAAACTTTTAGCTATAATTTTTTATTGTTATATTTTTATAATAATATAATATTTTTACTATAATATTTTTATTATAATATTTTTACTATAATTTTTTAGTAGCTATTTATATTAGTTTTATTTTAATATAAACTTATAAAAAAAATATTATAAATTAATTTTAAATTTTTAGTTTTTAACTATTATTATATTATTACTATAAATAATATTTTATTTATTTAAAGCTTTTTAATAAATAAAAACCTTATTTAAAATATTATTTTATTTTTTATTAATATTCCTAGCTTTATTTATAGCTTTATAAATTTTTTTTAATATTAGTAAAAATATAATAAATTATTAATAGTTAAACTCCTTTTAACTATAAATTTTAATAATAATTAAATTATACCGAAAACTTTTTTTAAAAAAACTATAATTATATTATTTTAAAACTAATATATTTTTTATTATAAAACAACGTTTTTAATATTTAAAACTATTTATAAACTATATATATAAAATAAATATAAAGTTTTAATAATTATTAATTATTATTATAATAATAAATCTTATATTTATTATATTAAACTAAGTAAAAACTAACTATTTTTATATTAAAAAATTATATATATATTTAGTTTTATTTTTAAAATAACTATATTTTAAAAATAGCTAACTAATAATAATAAAAATAAATATATTTAATAGTAAAGCTTTTTACCTTATTAAACTTAAATAATTTTTTTAAATATAATAACTTTAAATAATTATTAATACTACTTATATAATTTAATACTTTTTATATTAATAATATTTAATTTAAAAAGCTATATAATTAATTAATTTTAAATATTAAAAAAACTTTAAAACCTTTTTAAAAAAAGCCTTTATTATTTAAATATTATAATATAATTATTAAAGAATATACTATTTTAAAACAATTTTTAACCTATTAAAACTATATTTTATTTTAAGTTTATTAACATTATTAAAAAACAATTAAACTATAGCTTATATTTAATATAAGAAGTTAGCTTAGTAGTATTATTATTAAAACTTTTTAAAAGTTTAAAATATAAAGATTATATTTTTATAGTTTTAAAATTATTATAGCAATTTTAAATTTAAATAAAAAAATAAAATAAACTTTAAATAAGCTAAACTTTTTTTTTTTTTTTTTTTTTAAATCTTTTTTTTTAATTATATATAATAATTATTATTTAATATTAATATATAATAGATTATAATTTATATATCCTTGTTAAAAAATATTATATAAAATAAATATTATTAATAATATATTTTATATATTAAAATATTATATAGTTTAAAATATTTATAAAACTAACACTTATAATAAAATTTAAAACAAACTTAACTAGCTTAACATATTAATAATGCTTTTTTAACACTTTTATTATATTTATAAAAATAAAAAATAATAATAACTATAATAAAATAAATAAGTTATTTTTTTAAAAGATTTAAATATTTAATATTTTAAACTATTTTTTAGCTATTAATTACTATATTTATTTTTTTTTGCTATTATTTTATTAAAAAGAAAACTTAACATAAGTTTATTTATTTATAAATTAATTATTTAATTATAAAATATATTTTTTATAAGTTAATAAATTATTTTAAATTAAATTATAATATTTTAAATTATATTTTTTTTATTATTTTTATTATTTATTTTATTATTTAAACAATATTTAAATAAATATTTATATTATATTAATATTTTTTTTATATTTAAAATTAATAATTTTATATTTAAAAATAAAATAAAAAGTTTTTAATAGCTTTTTTACTATTAATTAAAAAAAACGTTATAAAACTTTTTATATTTTTTATAAAATATATAATTATATATTAATTAAAAATTATTAATTTAATTTTTTATTATATAGTAAAAACTATTAATAACTTATAAAAACTTATTAAAATATATAGCTTAAATTTAAACGGTTATTAACTAGCGAAAACTATAAACTAAATAAAAATAAAGCTATTAAAATAAAATAAAAAGATTTTTATACTTAAAACAAATAAAAAATTTAAAACAGCTATTATTACTTTATTATTATTTTACTTAGTTTCTTTTTTAAATTAATAATTTATAAATTAATTAAAAAATTTAAAAAATATAAAGCTATTTCAGCTAATTTAATATACCGTTATTTATATATAACTATTATTAATAAAAAAACTTTTAATTATAATAATTATATTAATAAATATAATTATTTTTTTTTTACAGCAAACTTAACGTTTATTATTATTAATATATAATTAATATTTATTTTATTTTTAATACTATTATTAAACAATAAACTTATATAAATAACTACTACTAATATTATTAATATTTTTTATATTAATTTTAATATATATAAATATTACTAATAACTTTTTAAAAAAATTAAAATAAAAGCTAATATATATATATTAAAAAAATCTTAAGTTTAGCTAAATAATTTTACTACTTTTTAAACAAATAAATTAAAAATAAATACTATATATTATTTTATTTTTAATTTATCCGTAAAACTTTCCGGCTTATACTATAATTAAATATTTAAATTAAATAATAAAATAAAAAATAAAAATATTAATATATTAATTAAAGCTAATTTATTTATATTTTTAATATTAATAATTGTTTTAATTAATATATGTAAAAACTTTAATCTTTTTATACTTAAAACTATATTAAAAAAATATTTTATTTAATATATATTTAACGTAAGGTTTAAAAAAAATATAATTTTAAAATATAATAATATAGTTATTTTATAATAAAAATATAATTTAATATATTTTAAACGTAAAAATTTTAAATTTATATTAAATATAATTATTAATAGTTACGGCTGGCAGCCTTAGTAGTAAATGGTTGGCCCGTATATATAAGTATAGTATATATGGCTAGGTTATAGCTAGTGCTATAGCTTACTTATATATACATTTATTTATAAATTACTTAAATAGCTTACTGCTAGAAATTAAAGCCCTTAAAGCTACTTTTTTTCTCTAGCTTATAATTAATATATAAATTTAAAATTTATTATATAAAACCGCGAATATACTTTTATAATAATTATAAGCTTTTTTAAGCGTTGCTAGTAATTAATTTATTATATTTCTTTTTATTAAATAATTTTTACTAATAAAATAAAATATTTATAGCTGATTTATTTATATATTTTTATATAAAATAATTAATTATAGTTTTTAGAAGCTTATAAACGTTTTTATAAAAGTTTATATAATAGCTATTTTTTATAGCTATTTTTATTTTTTATTTTAAAGCCTTTATAGCTTTTTGTTTATATTTAACTTTTTAATTAATATATTTTTTTTTTTAAAAGTATTTTATAGTATATTTTTTATATAAATTATATATATTTTAAACTTATAAATATATTTTTTTAAATTTTATAAATAGTTTAGCTAATTTTTTGTTCGGATATTGTTTTATAATTTTTTGTTTGTTTTTAATTTTAATTTATTATTTTTATTTTTATACTTTAAAGTATAAAATGTTTAATTTTATATTAAAAATTATTTTATTTTAATTTATAATTATATTTTTTTTAATAGTTTAATTATAAACCGGGTTTACTACTTAATATATTTAAAATTTTATTTAAATAATTATTTAAAATATTAAAAATAGTTTTTTAAACTAATTTATAGCTAAAATTGTTTTAATTTATTAAAACTATATAAATAAAATTGTTTAGTTTTAAGCTATTTTAAATAATTATATTGCTGTTATTTTTATATAAAAGCTTTATTTTGTTTTATTTAATTTTTTTTATTTATTTAGCTTAGTTAAATTTAACGTATAATTATTTTTATTTAAAAATAAACTATATATTAACAGTAATATAATTAGTTTAAATAAAGCTAAGTTTATTTATATATATAAAAGATTTAAATAAAAAGTTTAATAAATTATAAAATTTATTTTTATATATATAAAACCTAATAAATAGGATTTTATTATAATTATATTAATATTTAATTAAATTTATAACAATTTTAATAAAATTATAAAAGTGTTATATAAATTTAAATTAATAAAAATAAAAAATAATAATATAATATATATATTTTTTATAATTTTAAAAAAAATAGCTAGAATATAAGTATTTTTATATAATTTAATATTTTTTATATTTAAAATTTATACATAGCTATTTTTAATAAGTTATAAGCTAAAATTAACAATTATAAAATATTTTTTAATAAATATAATATTTTTATTAATATTTTGTTTTATTTTAAAAGTAGTTTTAAATAAAAGTATAAGTTAAATAGTTAAAATTATAGCTAAACTAGTTATTTTAAAAATATTATATTTATAAATTTAAACAAAATTAAAATTAATAATATTATATTTATTAAATTAGCTTTAAAAAAGTTTATAAATATTAACT